>JAWPHD010008647.1:0-112730 GCA_037043455.1 Cyrtodaria siliqua | reverse complement strand
AAACAAACTAGGCGTACTATAACAGAGTACATTATTTTACTAAACAATAAAACCAGGCTCCAGATTATTGAAAAAGATAACTTGCTCCTGGTGTACGGCCAGTTCTTGACAGCTTACCTGCAACATGAATCAGACTGGCAGAAAAATTCCATTAGACATCCATGAAAACAAACTAGGTGTATCACAGTAGAATATATTCTTCTATTCCTAAACAATTAAAAACAGGCTCCGAGCAATTGTCAAAGAAAACTTGCTTGAAGTGTACAGCCATATCTTGACAGCTTATTTTCCTGCAACAGGAATAAAACTGCAGAACAATTTTAATACACATCCACATCAAAAAACAACAAAAACAAAACAACTTGGTGTACCATAAAACCGAATACTTTATTATACTAAACAATAAAACCAGGCTCTAGATAATTGTAGAAGACAACTTGCTTCAGGCATACAGCCAGTTCTTGACAGCCTATCTGCCTGCAACATGAATCAAACTGGCAGAACAATTCCATACACCTACATGAAACAAACTTGGTGTTTCATACTAGAATACATTATTTTACTAAACAATAAAACCAGGCTCCGTATTATTGAAAACAATAAAACCAGGCTCCGGATTTTTGACGAATACTAGTGTATAGCCATTTCTTGACCGCTATTTTTCCTGCAACATGTATCAAACTGAGAGAAATCTTTATTACCCATCCATGAAATAAACTAGTTGAACCATAATACAGTACATTATTCCTCTAAACAATAAAACCATACTCCCGATTATTGACAAAGATAAATTACTGCAGGTGCATAGCCATTTCTTGACCGCGTATTATCTTACAACATGAATCAAACTTGCAGAAAAAGTTATTACATGTCCACATAATAGAATACAACGGAAATCCATAAAAACATCCTGACCTCTTCACTATAATTATAATGAGTCATACTATACTACTACTAATTTTTATCAAATGCCTGCGCAATTTAAACTAGGGATGGGAGGGCAGGAGATGCTTTCAATCTCATGTCTGTTGAAAAAGTGACAGATTTACACCAAAACGTTCCGAATGAAAAAGCCGCACTTCGTCCTCACTTTTTTCGACCCACCTCTATTCGCACTTAGTACGAGTCGCCCTTAAACCGATCACCGCAGGAGAACGGTGTTCTAGGAGTCCGGACAAGAAAACTAAAATAATTGTGGGCTATTGAATATGCAATATCCTTTATTATTATTATTTACATTTTTTTTTTTCTTTTTTTTTTTTTAGCTCTATGTTGGACCAGTCGGACCAGTAACAGGAGTTATGGCTCTTGATTAAGTTAAACATACTATATTTTGCCTCGTTAATATGGTAGGGGCCTTTATTTTTCATCTGATCTTTACCAAACTTTACCAGATTCTTTAGTTATGGCCCTTGATTTAGTTAAAAAGCTGTTTTTTGCCCGAAACTTTCAAAAAAACTTTCAAAAAAACGTATAGGCAGTCACACGCTTCAATGTTATAAGAGCCATGTTAGCCAATAGAGCGTCCACAGGCCCTCTTGGGCCTCTTGTTTTTAGCTCTACTGATCAGAGATCAGCAGAGCTTATGCCGTGGTGCGGCGTCCGTCGTCCGTCTGTCCGTCTGTCTGTCTGTCCGTAAACTTTTATTTGTAGCGACTTCACAGCTGAAACTACTGGATGGATATTCATGAAACTTTACAGAAATGTTGCCCATAAAGTCTAGTTGATCCTAGCAAAAATTCATGTTGATGAGAAATCCAAGATGGCCGCCAAAGCTAAAAATAGAGTTTTCTTCTTGAAAACTATAAGTGATATTGATATGGGACTTTTTCTAAAATGATCAGCATGACATGATGTTGATCCTAGTCAAAAATCGTTTTGATTCAACGTTAAACATGGCTGCCAGCGGCCATCTTTGTTTACATAGAGTTATATAGTAAAAACTTGTAGCGACTATTTCTCTGAAACTACTTGGCGGATTGTCATGAAACTTTACAGGAATGTTGCTCTTGATGTCTAATTGATCCTAGAAAAATTTCAGGTCGGCCGGAAATTCAAGATGGCCGTCACAGCTAAAAATAGATTTTTAAAAAATAAGTTTGTAGCGACTACTTCTTGAAAACTATAAGAGATATTGATATGGGACTTTTTCTAAAATGATCAGCATTACATGATGTTGATCCTAGTCAAAAATCGTTTTGATTCAACGTTAAACATGGCTGCCAGCGGCCATCTTTGTTTACATAGAGTTATATAGTAAAAACTTGTAGCGACTACTCCTCTGAAACTACTTGGCGGATTGTCATGAAACTTTACAGGAATGTTGCTCTTGATGTCTAATTGATCCTATCAAAATTTCAGGTCGGCCGGAAATTCAAGATGGCCGTCACAGCTAAAAATAGATTTTTAAAAAATAAGTTTGTAGCGACTACTTCTTGAAAACTATAAGTGATATTGATATAGGACTTTTTCTAAAATGATCAGCATGACATGATGTAGATCCTTGTGGAAAATTATTTTGATTCGACGTTAAACATGGCTGCCAGTGGCCATCTTTGGTTACATAGAGTTATATAGTAAAAACTTGTAGCGACTACTTCTCTGAAACTACTTGACGGATGTTCATGAAACTTCACAGGAATGTTGCTCTTGATGTCTAGTTGATCCTAGAAAAATTTCAGGTCGGCCGGAAATTCAAGATGGCCGCCACAGCTAAAAATAGATTTAAAATAAATAAGTTTGTAGCGACTACTTCTTCAAAACAATAAGAGATATTGATATGGGACTTTTTCTAAAATGATCAGTATGACATGATGTTGGTCCTTGTCGAAAATCGTTCTGATTTGACCTTAAACATGGCTGCTTTGTTTACATAGAGTTATATAATGAAAACTTGTAGCGACTACTTCTTTGAAACTACCTGACGGGTTTTCATGAAACTTCACAGGAATGTTGCTCTTAATGTCTTATTGATCTTAGCAAAATTTCAGGTCGGCCGGAAATTCAAGATGGCCGCCACGGTTAAAAATAGATTTTCAAAAAACAAGTCTGTAGCGACTACTTCCTGAAATCAAAATCAATCAGTAGAGCTTCAAGGTCATTGACCTCTTGTTTTTACATATTTCTTTGTTGTTTTAGTCAATTCTTACACATATACGTTGCCCCGTCCCCCCACCCCCACCCCCCAACCCACTCCCGCCTCTCATCCCCGCTCCCCCCCCGCCCCCCGCCCCCACCCCACTTGAAAATCTATTTATTTATTTTTACATATTTCTTTGTTGTTTTAGTCAATTCTTACACACTTACGTTGCCCCCGTCCCCCACCCCCCACCCCCCAACCCACTCCCGCCTCTCATCCCCGCTCCCCCCCCGCCCCCGCCCCCACCCTACTTGAAAATCTATTTATTTATTTTTACACATTTCTTTGTTGTTTTAGTCAATTCTTACACATATATGTTGCCCTCCCCCCCCCCACCCAACCAACTCCCGCTTCCCCCCCATATATGTTGCCCTCCCCCCAACCAACTCCCGCTCCCCCCCCATATATGTTGCCCTCCCCCCCACCACACAACTCACTCCCGCCTCACACCGCCGCTCCCTCCCGCCTCCACCCCACTTGAAAATCTATTTTTTTTTTTTACATATATCTTTGTTGTTTTAGTCAATTCTTACAAATATATGTTGCCCCGTCCCCCCTACCCCCCACACCACAACCCACTCCCGCCTCTCACCCCCGCTCTCCCCCGCCCCCCACCCCACTTGAATTTTTTTTTTTTTTTTTTACATATTTCTTTGTTGTTATAGTCAATTCTTACACATATATGTTGCCCTCTCCCCCACCCCCCCCACCCCAACCCACTCCCGCCTCTCACTGCCGCTCCCCCCCCCACCCCCACCCCCCCACCCACCCCACTTGAAAATCTATATATATATATTTTTTTACATATTTCTTTGTTGTTTTAGTCAATTCTTACACATATATGTTGCCCCCACCCCCCACCCCCCACCCCGCCCAACTCACTCTCGCCTCTCATCCCCGCTTCCCCCCTCCACAACCCCACTTGAAACTCTATTTTTTGTTTTTACATATTTCTGTGTTGCTTTTGTCAATTCTTAAACATGTTGCCCCCTTCCCCCCCGTCCTCCCGCCACCCCCAATCTACCCCCCCCCCACAGCCCCCACCTCGAAACCAGAATATTTTTATTTAATAATTTATTTTTTTACATATTTCTGTGTTTTTTGGTCAATTCTTACACATATGTTGCTCCCTCCCACCACCCCCTGCTTCTCTCCCCGCCTCCCCCACCCCACAACCCCCACACACACGAAACTCTATTTTATTTTTATTTATTTTTTTTACATATTTTTGTGTTGTTTTGCTGAATTCTTACAAAGCTTCTTTAATACACATATATATGTTGCCCTCACCCCCCCCCCCCCCCCCCCCCCCCCCCCCCCGCCTCTACCACATCCCCGCTCAAACTCAAATTTTTATATTTTTATTTTTACATATTTTTGTGTTGTTTTGGTGAATTCTTACATAGCTTCTTACACATATATGTTGCCCTCACCACCCCCACTCCCCCCCCCCACCATCCACCCCGCCTCTCTCCCAACCCCATCCCGCACCCCACTCAAAACTCATATTTTTTATTTTTATTTATTTTTTTACATATTTCTGTGTAATTTTGGTCAATTCTTACACAACCCAACCCCACTCCACATTGTTGTAGCCTTGTTTTCTGATGGTATATACTAGCTATAAATTTATTATTCTCTGAAAAATCGAATAGTCGAGCTGCCCTGTTCTCCGACAGCTCTTGTTTATTACATGTCACTTGTTAGCAGTGGCGAACACCCATTTAATATTCTATTGTATGACACACGTGTAATACAACCTGGAACGATTTTGATTGGTTGAGTTAAACCTGTAACACTACGCAAGTTTATTAACTGAAACTATTTTATTTATTACAAATTCTCCCAGATCTGAGTCATAAACTTATTATTTGTGACAGCTTATAAAAAAATAATGCACCATATACAAAACATTGTTGTTGGTTTGTTAAAAAGTTGGCGTCAACCGGTGCATAGAATTATCGGAATCCACCTATTTACCGGAATCCTACCGGAATCCACTTGAATTAACGGAATCCACTTTTTATAATTGATATATTTTAAAATATTGATAGAATACATTAGTTATAGTATTAGAAGACTAAAGATAATGTACTAATAATGATATATACTTTATAAAATATGTTTTTTTTTATATATTTATTAGTTTTTTTTCGTATTTTAATGTCAATATTCTCATGGCACCTTCTTTGGCTCCAGAATGAACCATGTCTGCGTCATAATGGCGAGGGAACTTCAGTTTCTTCATGACATTGATGAAGTCTTCCTGCAACATTACTCGCAGCCTCTTGTTAACACTGCGTCGCACTTGGTTGAAATGTGCGACAGTTGTATTTCTCACATTTCCTCGCTCGGCAATACAGCCGACAAACACCCGTTTCACGCCAGCAGCCTTCAATCTAAGAACTATGTCAATAATCCTATTGACAATGTCTGGTGCTGGAGAATTGGAATCTGTGTCGTTACCGCCGACGTTGACAAAGACGTAGTCTGGTTTAAACTGCAGAAGCATGTCGAATTCGTCGTCAAATGTACTTGTTGTAGACATCCCTGGTACCCCCGAAGAATCCACATATTCCTGGCAGTGCCATGTTGTTGTTGTTGAATTTCTTAAGTCTTGGGATGTAGCTGTCTCCAAATATAGCATATCTAGCCATTTCGGTGGATTGAAGAAATGTTAATAAATTATTTCTCTTTGCTCCGTAATATATACGCAGCAGAATCGCTTTGTCATCATTTACTTAAACTGAGTGAATCATGTAATTGATATGTCAGTAGTGTGTTTTAATCTAAATGTCCTATATTAATTAAATCATGTGCAAACATTGTTAAAAATATCAAATATGTTTCATGTTATAATGTTTTGTATTACGTATTATGTTAACAATGTCATTTGTATTATCATTTGCCATCCTTCCTGTCGCTCGGTATAAGGCTGGTGACCGGTAAAAATCACAGGCAACCAGGGCTTTGCTCCATGGGCACTGGGTAACTGACAGGAAGCATGTTTTTTGTTAAAAATATCAAATATGTTTCATGTTATAATGTTTTGTATTACGTATTATGTTAACAATGTCATTTGTATTATTATCATTTGCCATCCTTCCTGTCGCTCGGTATAAGGCTGGTGACCGGTGAAAATCACAGGCAACCAGGGCGTTGCTCCATGGGCCCTGGGTAACTGACAGGAAGCATGTTTTTTGTTAAAAATATCAAATATGTTTCATGTCTTGTAATAATTATTCCATGTTTGCTGTTGTTAATGTTCGTCTTGTCCATGTGCACTGTAAAAGAATAATATATATATATCATTTTTGTAAAACAAACATAAAAAGCACCATAAAAGATGTGTCAATATTCCACATAAAAGAAGTGCAACCTAAGCACCATAAAAGATGAATAAATGACACCATTAAAAAGATGTGCTAATTTGGTTGGTAAATGGGTGGTATAGATGTAAATAAACAATTTTAATTTATACCACCAAGTCCTAGTTACACCTCCTCGATGGTACTAACCGGAAACAACATAATTTTTATTTGTTACACTCAAATAAAAGATATGTTGGCTGACGTGACAGGGCGTATCTTATATTACGGCAAATAATCTGGTGTACGCCAATTTAGATCAAAAATAGTGGATTCCGGTAATTCAAAAGTCGTATTCCGGTATTTTTCGATAATTAAAGTCACAAAAACACATATTCATTAATATATCCATTAATATATTACTTAATTAACTATACATTTACGTCAATTTAGATCATAAATAGTGGACTCCGGGGTAATTTAGATCAAAAATAGTGGATTCCGGTAATTCTAAAGTCGTATTTCGGTATTTTTCGATAATTAAAGTCACAAAAACACATATTCATTAATATCTTCATTAATATATTACTTAATTAACTATACATTTACGTCAATTAAGATCATAAATAATGGATTCCGGTAATTCAAAAGTGGATTCCGGTAACTCTATGGTGGATTCCGGTAATTCAAGTGGATTCCGGTAGGATTCCGGTAAATAGGTGGATTCCGGTAATTCTATGCACCCGCGTCAACTGCTATTTTGTAAAGAGGTAAAACACAAACTCTTTTATACGCAATGTTATCATGTATGTGTGAGACGCGACGTTACAACGTCACATATTTAATGACGTTTTGACGCTAAAGTGTGTCTGACATCGTGGCGGTTCTATGTCCATCTGAATTAATTTTTACTAATTTGATTTCAATGTTATGTGATAAAAAGGATTTTAAACTCGTTCCCATTCCATATAAGATTTATGAAAGTCGTTATGAATTATTTTTAATTTTAACTCGCCAAACGGGGCCCATATAAATTTAAAATAAATAAATAAATAATAATAGCATAATTATATAATGCTATAAACGCCTAACAAGCAACAAATATTCATACCGTTAGTAAATGTCGTGAACATCAAAAGTTGTTTACTTCAAAAAACGGAAATGACTTCGTCAGTTCTGACGCGTAAGCGATGGCATTTTAAATTAAAAAGTGCTGACATTTTAAATTGATGTTGACGTTAAAATAGCGTACGCTAACATTACAGTGTTTCGAAATGTTTGACTAGTTTTCCATATAAACTCCTACATGAAATTCATTGTGAAATGTAATTATTTAAACAACTATCTATGAATTGTTATATTAAAATATTTAAAGACAAATATGTTGCATAAAGAAATTGTTAAAACGACTTTAATTGAATGGCCTTTATGGACATGTTAAGTAAATATATTTAGATAAAACTCAAACGTATATATACATTTTTAAAAAAATTAAAACCTCGAGAGCATGTTGATATTGTAATTAAGTTGTCTAGATCATAGATGCAAATTATTCTTAAAATGAATAGATTAAAAAAAAAAGTGATGTTGCATCGGATTGCATGCACATATCGAACATTAAGCTAGAATATAAGTTTTTATTAAATTATTGAATATGAGGTGAATAAATTCGATATCACTCACTAAATTTATTAGTTATTTTTACTGGAGATGCGGATGTCATCCCCTTTGTTTATTCCAAACGGTTGAATAGTGTTGAGTCGACGGATCCAATAAGATTCGCTTGATTTTCGAGTGTGATCTGACCAATTGGGGTTGTGGTCTATGCAGCAAAGGGATATATCCGAGAAAACATGTCCTGTAGAGCAGAGATGTTCTGCGAATGGCGACCTGGCAAGTCTGCGTGTGTTTACGTCAGATCTATGTAGGTTAATCGTTTGGTTTAGAGGTAGTTTTGTTTCACCTACGTACTGTTTTTGACATTGCTTGCATGTCATCAGATAGACGACATTACTCATTTTGCAATTGGCATGGCATTTTATATTGACTATGGCGCCAGTCATAACTCAGATATGGTATTATTTTAAACAATATCTTTCTTAAAAAATGTATATACATATTTATTTAACTGCTATTAATATTTATTCTGTTTTTATGCTCTCCAAAATATTCGGGGTAGCATATAGTTACCATGACTGTCTGTCCTGCTTTCTTGTCTGCTCAACTCCTCCTACGTTTTTCATCCGATATTCATGAAACTTCTGATCACAGGAAGTATCAGTATGATGTTCTGGTTAAAAAAAAATGGCGGAGTTACGGGACTTTGCCATTTTTAGCTCGACTGATCAGAGATCAGCAGAGCTTATGCCATGGTGCGGCGTCCGTCGTCCGTCCGTCTGTATGTCCGTCTGTCTGTCCGTAAACTTTTTTTTGTAGCGACAACTCCTCTGAAACTACTGAATGGATTTTCATGAAACTTTACAGAAATGTTGCCCATGAAGTCTAGTTGATCCTAGCAAAAATTCATATTGATGTGAAATCCAAGATGGCCACCAAATCTAAAAATAGGTTTTTAAAAAACAAGTTTGTAGCGACTATATAATGAAAACTTGTAGTGACTACTCCTCTGAAACTACTTGACGGATTTTCATGAATATTCACAGGAATATTGCTCTTAATGTCTTATTGATCTTAGCAAAATTTCAGGTCGGCCGGAAATTCAAGATGGCCGCCACGGTTAAAAATAGATTTTCAAAAAAACAAGTCTGTAGCGACTACTTCCTGAAATCAAAATCAATCAGTAGAGCTTCAAGGTCATTGACCTCTTGTTTTTACATATTTCTTTGTTGTTTTAGTCAATTCTTACACATATACGTTGCCCCGTCCCCCCACCCCACCCCCAACCCACTCCCGCCTCATCCCCGCTCCCCCCCCGCCCCCCGCCCCCACCCCACTTGAAAATCTATTTATTTATTTTTACATATTTCTTTGTTGTTTTAGTCAATTCTTACACATATACGTTGCCCCGTCCCCCCACCCCCCACCCCAAACCCACTCCCGCCTCTCATCCCCGCTCCCCCCCGCCCCCCGCCCCCCACCCCACTTGAAAATCTATTTATTTATTTTTACACATTTCTTTGTTGTTTTAGTCAATTCTTACACATATATGTTGCCCTCCCCCCCCCCCCCCCCACCCAACCAACTCCCGCTTCCCACCCATATATGTTGCCCTCCCCCCAACCAACTCCCGCTCCCCCCCCCCATATATGTTGCCCTCCCCCCCACCACACAACCCACTCCCGCCTCACACCGCCGCTCCCTCCCGCCTCCACCCCACTTGAAAATCTATTTTTTTTTTTTACATATATCTTTGTTGTTTTAGTCAATTCTTACAAATATATGTTGCCCCGTCCCCCCTACCCCCCACACCACAACCCACTCCCGCCTCTCACCCCCGCTCTCCCCCGCCCCCACCCCACTTGATTTTTTTTTTTTTTTTTTTACATATTTCTTTGTTGTTATAGTCAATTCTTACACATATATGTTGCCCTCTCCCCCACCCCCCCACCCCAACCCACTCCCGCCTCTCACTGCCGCTCCCCCCCCCACCCCCACCCCCACCCACCCCACTTGAAAATCTATATATATATATTTTTTACATATTTCTTTGTTGTTTTAGTCAATTCTTACACATATATGTTGCCCCCACCCCCCACCCCCCACCCCGCCCAACTCACTCTCGCCTCTCATCCCCGCTTCCCCCCTCCACAACCCCACTTGAAACTCTATTTTTTGTTTTTACATATTTCTGTGTTGCTTTTGTCAATTCTTAAACATGTTGCCCCCTTCCCCCCCCGTCCTCCCGCCACCCCCAATCTACCCCCCCCCCCCCCCACAGCCCCCACCTCGAAACCAGAACATTTTTATTTAATAATTTATTTTTTTACATATTTCTGTGTTTTTTGGTCAATTCTTACACATATGTTGCTCCCTCCCACCCACCCCCTGCTTCTCTCCCCGCCTCCCCCACCCCACAACCCCCACACACACGAAACTCTATTTTATTTTTATTTATTTTTTTTTACATATTTTTGTGTTGTTTTGCTGAATTCTTACAAAGCTTCTTTAATACACATATATATGTTGCCCTCACCACCCCCCCCCCCCCCCCCCCCCCCCCGCCTCTACCACATCCCCGCTCAAACTCAAATTTTTATATTTTTATTTTTACATATTTTTGTGTTGTTTTGGTGAATTCTTACATAGCTTCTTACACATATATGTTGCCCTCACCACCCCCACTCCCCCCCACCATCCACCCCGCCTCTCTCCCAACCCCATCCCGCACCCCACTCAAAACTCATATTTTTTATTTTTATTTATTTTTTTACATATTTCTGTGTAATTTTGGTCAATTCTTACACAACCCAACCCCACTCCACATTGTTGTAGCCTTGTTTTCTGATGGTATATACTAGCTATAAATTTATTATTCTCTGAAAAATCGAATAGTCGAGCTGCCCTGTTCTCCGACAGCTCTTGTTTATTACATGTCACTTGTTAGCAGTGGCGAACACCCATTTAATATTCTATTGTATGACACACGTGTAATACAACCTGGAACGATTTTGATTGGTTGAGTTAAACCTGTAACACTACGCAAGTTTATTAACTGAAACTATTTTATTTATTACAAATTCTCCCAGATCTGAGTCATAAACTTATTATTTGTGACAGCTTATAAAAAAATAATGCACCATATACAAAACATTGTTGTTGGTTTGTTAAAAAGTTGGCGTCAACCGGTGCATAGAATCGGAATCCACCTATTTACCGGAATCCTACCGGAATCCACTTGAATTAACGGAATCCACTTTTTATAATTGATATATTTTAAAATATTGATAGAATACATTAGTTATAGTATAAGAAGACTAAAGATAATGTACTAATAATGATATATACTTTATAAAATATGTTGTTTTTTATATATTTATTAGTTTTTTTTCGTATTTTAATGTCAATATTCTCATGCCACCTTCTTTGGCTCCAGAATGAACCATGTCTGCGTCATAATGGCGAGGGAACTTCAGTTTCTTCATGACATTGATGAAGTCTTCCTGCAACATTACTCGCAGCCTCTTGTTAACACTGCGTCGCACTTGTTGAAATGTGCGACAGTTGTATTTCTCACATTTCCTCGCTCGGCAATACAGCCGACAAACACCCGTTTCACGCCAGCAGCCTTCAATCTAAGAACTATGTCAATAATCCTATTGACAATGTCTGGTGCTGGAGAATTGGAATCTATGTCGTTACCGCCGACGTTGACAAAGACGTAGTCTGGTTTAAACTGCAGAAGCATGTCGAATTCGTCGTCAAATGTACTTGTTGTAGACATCCCTGGTACCCCCGAAGAATCCACATATTCCTGGCAGTGCCATGTTGTTGTTGTTGAATTTCTTAAGTCTTGGGATGTAGCTGTCTCCAAATATAGCATATCTAGCCATTTCGGTGGATTGAAGAAATGTTAATAAATTGTTTCTCTTTGCTCCGTAATATATACGCAGCAGAATCGCTTTGTCATCATTTACTTAAACTGAGTGAATCATGTAATTGATATGTCAGTAGTGTGTTTTAATCTAAATGTCCTATATTAATTAAATCATGTGCAAACATTGTTAAAAATATCAAATATGTTTCATGTTATAATGTTTTGTATTACGTATTATGTTAACAATGTCATTTGTATTATCATTTGCCATCCTTCCTGTCGCTCGGTATAAGGCTGGTGACCGGTAAAATCACAGGCAACCAGGGCTTTGCTCCATGGGCACTGGGTAACTGACAGGAAGCATGTTTTTTGTTAAAAATATCAAATATGTTTCATGTTATAATGTTTTGTATTACGTATTATGTTAACAATGTCATTTGTATTATTATCATTTGCCATCCTTCCTGTCGCTCGGTATAAGGCTGGTGACCGGTGAAAATCACAGGCAACCAGGGCGTTGCTCCATGGGCACTGGGTAACTGACAGGAAGCATGTTTTTTGTTAAAAATATCAAATATGTTTCATGTCTTGTAATAATTATTCCATGTTTGCTGTTGTTAATGTTCGTCTTGTCCATGTGCACTGTAAAAGAATAATATATATATATCATTTTTGTAAAACAAACATAAAAAGCACCATAAAAGATGTGTCAATATTCCACATAAAAGAAGTGCAACCTAAGCACCATAAAAGATGAATAAATGACACCATTAAAAAGATGTGCTAATTTGGTTGGTAAATGGGTGGTATAGATGTAAATAAATAATTTTAATTTATACCACCAAGTCCTAGTTACACCTCCTCGATGGTACTAACCGGAAACAACATAATTTTTATTTGTTACACTCAAATAAAAGATATGTTGGCTGACGTGACAGGGCGTATCTTATATTACGGCAAATAATCTGGTGTACGCCAATTTAGATCAAAAATAGTGGATTCCGGTAATTCAAAAGTCGTATTCCGGTATTTTTCGATAATTAAAGTCACAAAAACACATATTCATTAATATATCCATTAATATATTACTTAATTAACTATACATTTACGTCAATTTAGATCATAAATAGTGGACTCCGGGGTAATTTAGATCAAAAATAGTGGATTCCGGTAATTCTAAAGTCGTATTTCGGTATTTTTCGATAATTAAAGTCACAAAAACACATATTCATTAATATCTTCATTAATATATTACTTAATTAACTATACATTTACGTCAATTAAGATCATAAATAATGGATTCCGGTAATTCAAAAGTGGATTCCGGTAACTCTATGGTGGATTCCGGTAATTCAAGTGGATTCCGGTAGGATTCCGGTAAATAGGTGGATTCCGGTAATTCTATGCACCCGCGTCAACTGCTATTTTGTAAAGAGGTAAAACACAAACTCTTTTATACGCAATGTTATCATGTATGTGTGAGACGCGACGTTACAACGTCACATATTTAATGACGTTTTGACGCTAAAGTGTGTCTGACATCGTGGCGGTTCTATGTCCATCTGAATTAATTTTTACTAATTTGATTTCAATGTTATGTGATAAAAGGATTTAAACTCGTTCCCATTCCATATAAGATTTATGAAAGTCGTTATGAATTATTTTTAATTTTAACTCGCCAAACGGGGCCCATATAAATTTAAAATAAATAAATAAATAATAATAGCATAATTATATAATGCTATAAACGCCTAACAAGCAACAAATATTCATACCGTTAGTAAATGTCGTGAACATCAAAAGTTGTTTACTTAAAAAAACGGAAATGACTTCGTCAGTTCTGACGCGTAAGCGATGGCATTTTAAATTAAAAAGTGCTGACATTTTAAATTGATGTTGACGTTAAAATAGCGTACGCTAACATTACAGTGTTTCGAAATGTTTGACTAGTTTTCCATATAAACTCCTACATGAAATTCATTGTGAAATGTAATTATTTAAACAACTATCTATGAATTGTTATATTAAAATATTTAAAGACAAATATGTTGCATAAAGAAATTGTTAAAACGACTTTAATTGAATGGCCTTTATGGACATGTTAAGTAAATATATTTAGATAAAACTCAAACGTATATATACATTTTTAAAAAATTAAAACCTCGAGAGCATGTTGATATTGTAATTAAGTTGTCTAGATCATAGATGCAAATTATTCTTAAAATGAATAGATTAAAAAAAAAAGTGATGTTGCATCGGATTGCATGCACATATCGAACATTAAGCTAGAATATAAGTTTTTATTAAATTATTGAATATGAGGTGAATAAATTCGATATCACTCACTAAATTTATTAGTTATTTTTACTGGAGATGCGGATGTCATCCCCTTTGTTTATTCCAAACGGTTGAATAGTGTTGAGTCGACGGATCCAATAAGATTCGCTTGATTTTCGAGTGTGATCTGACCAATTGGGGTTGTGGTCTATGCAGCAAAGGGATATATCCGAGAAAACATGTCCTGTAGAGCAGAGATGTTCTGCGAATGGCGACCTGGCAAGTCTGCGTGTGTTTACGTCAGATCTATGTAGGTTAATCGTTTGGTTTAGAGGTAGTTTTGTTTCACCTACGTACTGTTTTTGACATTGCTTGCATGTCATCAGATAGACGACATTACTCATTTTGCAATTGGCATGGCATTTTATATTGACTATGGCGCCAGTCATAACTCAGATATGGTATTATTTTAAACAATATCTTTCTTAAAAAATGTATATACATATTTATTTAACTGCTATTAATATTTATTCTGTTTTTATGCTCTCCAAAATATTCGGGGTAGCATATAGTTACCATGACTGTCTGTCCTGCTTTCTTGTCTGCTCAACTCCTCCTACGTTTTTCATCCGATATTCATGAAACTTCTGATCACAGGAAGTATCAGTATGATGTTCTGGTTAAAAAAAAATGGCGGAGTTACGGGACTTTGCCATTTTTAGCTCGACTGATCAGAGATCAGCAGAGCTTATGCCATGGTGCGGCGTCGTCGTCCGTCCGTCTGTCTGTCCGTCTGTGTGTCCGTAAACTTTTTTTTGTAGCGACAACTCCTCTGAAACTACTGAATGGATTTTCATGAAACTTTACAGAAATGTTGCCCATGAAGTCTAGTTGATCCTAGCAAAAATTCATATTGATGTGAAATCCAAGATGGCCACCAAATCTAAAAATTGGTTTTTAAAAAACAAGTTTGTAGCGACTATATAATGAAAACTTGTAGTGACTACTCCTCTGAAACTACTTGACGGATTTTCATGAAACTTCACAGGAATGTTGCTTTTGATGTCTAATTGATCCTAGCAAAATATTAGGTCGGCCGGAAATTCAAGATGGCCGCCACGACAAGAAATAAATTTTCAAAATACAAGTTTGTAGCGACTTCTTCTTGAAAACTATAAGTGATATTGATATGGGACTTTTTCTAAAATGATCAGCATGACATGATGTTGGTCCTTGTCAAAAATTGTTTTGATTCAACGTTAAACATTGCTGCCAGCGGCCATCTTTGTTTACATAGAGTTATATAGTAAAAACTTGTAGCGACTACTCCTTTGAAACTACTTGGCGGATTTTCATGACACTTTACATGAATGTTGCTCTTAATGTCTAATTGATCCTAGCAAAATCTCAGATCGGCCAGAAATTAAAGATGGCCGCCACAGCTAAAAATAGATTTTTAAAAAAGAAGTTTGTAGCGACTATATCTTGAAAACTATAAGTGATATTGATATGGGACTTTTTGTAAAATGATCAGCATGACATGATGGTTATCACAGTCCAAACATTATTTTGATTCGACGTAAACATGGCTGCCAGTGGCCATCTTTGTTTACATAGAGTTATATAATGAAAACTTGTAGCGACTACTCCTCTGAAACTACTTGACGGATTTTCATGAAACTTCACAGGAATGTTGCTCTTGATGTCTAATTGATCCTAGCAAACTTTCAGGTCGGCCAGAAATTCAAGATGGCCGCCACGGCTAAAAATAAATTTCAAAAAACAAGTCTGTAGCGACTACTTCCTGAAATGAAAATCAATCAGTAGAGCTTCAAGGTCATTGACCTCTTGTTAGTTCTTGGCGGAAGACCAAAGAGCGTATGGGATGACGAGTTGTCAGTCGTATTTCCGTCCCTCGTCCGTCCGTCCGTCCGTCCGTTAACTTTTGCCTTGTGAACACTCTAGGGCGTTCAATATTAATCGTCTTTATATCAATGAAAGCTCAGACAAGTTCAAAAACCAGCCAGATCGGAATATTTCACCAGAGTTATAGCCCTTGTTTTTTTCTGAAAAATGCCATATTAAGCCTTGTGAATACTCTAGTACATTCATTTATTATTTGATCTTTACCAAACTTAGACAGATTGTTTATATCAATGAAAGCTCAAAAAATTTCGAAAACCAGCCAGATCGGAATAATTTCACCGGAGTTAAAGCTCTTGTTTTTCTGAAAAATGCCATATTAAGCCTTGTGAACACTCTAGCACCTTCATTTACTATTTGAGGCTTGCGTGGCGCAGTCGGTAGCGCGGCGGATTTGTAACCGGAGGCCCCGGTTCAATCCTCCGTGGTGCCACTGAGTTCGTCGGTGTGTTCTTGGGCAAGACACTTTTCCTTAGCCTCGTC
The DNA here is from genome assembly GCA_037043455.1 of Cyrtodaria siliqua. NCBI lineage: Eukaryota > Metazoa > Mollusca > Bivalvia > Adapedonta > Hiatellidae > Cyrtodaria > Cyrtodaria siliqua. The sequence continues at coordinate 96,106 of JAWPHD010008647.1, read as the reverse complement.
CGTCGGATGGGGACGTAAACCGGGCGGTCCCGTGTATCGGTCTATCAACCGAGCACGTTAAAGAACCATAGGAATCTATTCGATAATAAGAGTAGGGCAGGTTCCCGGATTACTATGTATCCTTCCCCTCTCTTAGGGGCGGCTCTAAATAACCTGTACTGTGTTGATGAGCCGTTAAACAACATTCAATTCAATTCAATTCATTTACTATTTGATCTTTACCAAACTTGCAAAGATTGTTAATATCAATAAAAGCTTGGACGAGTTCGAAAACCAGCCAAATCAGATCAGTAACAGCAGAGTTATGGCCCTTGATTTTCTGAAAAATGCTATTTTTTGCCTTGTGAACACTCTAGGGCCTTCATTATTAATCGGATCTTTACGAAACTTTGCCTATGTCTTTATATCAATGAAAGCTCTGAAAAATTAAAAAACCAGCCAGATCAGAATAATTTCACCGGAGATATGGCCCTTGTTTTGCTGAAAAATGCCATATTAAACCTTGTGAACACTCTCTGTGTTTATTATTCATTTATTATTTGATCTTTACCAAACTTGCACCGATTGTTAATATCAATGAAAGCTCGGACAAAATCGAAAACCAGCTAGATCGGACCATTAACAGCGGAATTATTGTCATTGATTTAGTTAAAAATGCTATATTTTGCCTCTTTAAGACGATAGGGCCTTTCATCTTTCATCCGATCTTTACCAAACTTTACCAGAATGTTAATATAAATGAAAGCTCGGACAAGTTCGAAAACCAGCCAGATCGGACCAGTAACAGCAGGTTATGGCCCTTGATTTAGTTTAAAAAAAGCTATATTTTGCCTCGTTAAGATGAAAGTGCCTTCATTTTTCATGCCGGAGGCCCCGGGTTCAATTCGTGGTGCCACTGAATTCCGTCGGTGTGTTCTTGGGCAAGACACTTTCTATTAGCCCTGTCCGTCGGATGGGGACGTAAACCGGGCACTTCCGTGTATCGGTCTATCCTCCGAGCACGTTAAAGAACCATAGGAATCTATTCGATAATAAAAAGTAGGGCAGGTTCCCGGATTCCTATGTATCCTTCCCCTCATGGGGCGGCTCTAAATAACCTATACTGTTAAACAACATTCAACTCATTTTTCATGCGATCTTTCGAAACTTTACAAGATTGTTAATATCAATGAAAGCTCGGAAAAATTCGAAAACCAGCCAGATCGGACCAGTAACAATGAGTTATGGCCCTTGATTTAGTTAAAATGCTATATTTTGCCTCGTTAATTCGATAGGGCCTTCATCTTTTATCTGATCTTTACGAAACTTTACCAGATTGTTTATATCAATGACATCTCGTACAAGTTCAAAAACCAGCCAGATTGGACCAATAACAGCAGAGTTATGGACCTTGATTTAGTTTAAAATGCTATATTTGCCTCGTTAAGTTGATAGGGCCTTCATTTTTTATGCGGTCTTTACGAAACTTTACCAGATTGTTAATATCAATGACAGCTCGGACAAGTTCGAAAACCATCCAGATTGGACCATTTATATCAGAGTCCTGGCCCTTGATTTTCTGAAATATGCTATATCTTGGCCTCATTAAGATGAAAGGGTCTTCATTTGACATGATTTCATTAAAACTTTGCAGGGATGATCAGTACCAAGCCTAGTTGTACATAGTCACCTTGTTCCAATTGAATGATTTTGGCGGAGTTGTAGCCCTTCGAAGGTTTTAATACACAAACTTTGTTTTGACTAGTTCCCCTGAACCCTTGGCCGGATTAAACAAAACTTTTAGGGATGATCAATTCCATGTCTAGTTATGCAAATCATCGCCGTGTTCCGGTTGAATGATTTTTGGCGGAGTTATGGCACTTTAAAGGTTTTAATACACAAACTTTGTTCTGATTAGTTCTCCTGAACCCCTGGCCGGATTTAAACGAAACTTTTTAGGGATGATCAATTCCATGTCTAGTTGCGCAAATCTTAGCTTTGTTCCGGTTGAATGATTTTTGGCAGAATTATAGCCCTTTAAATGTTTTAATACACAAACTTTGTCTTATCTACTTTTCCTGAACCCCTGGCCAGATTTCAATGAAACTTTTCAGAGACGATCAGCACCAAACCTAGTTGTGCATGTCATCGTCGCGTTCTGGTTTACAGATATTTGGCAGAGTTATGGCCCTTTAAAGGATTTTGATACCACCATTTTTTTCCGGGCTAGTTCTCCTGAACCCCTGGCAGGATATAGACGAAATTTGACAAGGATAATCAGAATCAAGCCTAGTTGTGCATGTCATCGCCATGTTTCGGTTGAATAATTTTTGGCAGAGTTATGGCCCTTTAAATGTTTTAATACACAAACTTTGTCCAGATTAGTCTCTTCTGAACTCTTTGCCAGATTTCAGCGAATCTTGGCCAGGATGGTCAGTACTAAGCCTAGTAGCCCCTGTCATTTCCATGTTCTGGTTTGAATAAATACTGGCAGAGTTATGAGCCCTTGAAGGTTTTAATACACTAACATTGCCTAGACTAGTTCTCCTGAACCTCTGGCTGGATTTCAACGAAACTTTGCAGGGATGATCAGTATAAAACCTAGTTGCGTATACCATCACCATGTTTCGGTTGAATGATTTTTAAAAGACTTATGGCCCCTTATACATAATCTTTATATTGAGTCAGTAGAGCATCCACAGGCCCTCTTGGGACTCTTGTTAAAATATATAAAGCTTGTCAGCTCAACTCCTCCTGCAGACTTCATCCGATTGTATTTCACATGTGTACCTGGAGAGCAAGGGGAGCATCCATCGCTTCTACCGATTTCTTGTTGTTTGTATGACATGTATATGCAAGAATAAAACCATCTATGTCAGGGAACAGACACATGTTAATCAGTTTACTCTTTTATTTATGTGAAAAAGACAATCATATGTAAGTAAATTTATATAAAACAGATGGGTGTTGTTATTTAATATACTGAAAGGAAAAAGAAACGCAGGGTGCGTATTTCCGCTATATATTGCATATACTGCACACTTAATTCCATATATATTCCAAGGAAATCCCAAGATGTTTTGTAAAAAAAAAAGGAAAGGACACAGCTGTGATGTTGTAGACGTTTTAATCACAGTACACGTTGTAACAAGAAATTCATAAATGCTGAAGTTCCTCTTTGAAAAATTGAGCCAGTTCAGTACTGTATTTAATGTTAAGTGATTGCAACATTTAAAGCCTAAGTTTGCTCACCTGCTTGAGCCAAATGCGCATTCTGGCGATAATGAAACATTAATGGGATAACCACTGGTGTATTCAGTGCTGTTTAAACCTTCTTTCTAAAAGGACAGGCCTAATGTCGCCCTGTACCATTCGATTAGCAGTAGCATATTAAACATACAATATATAGCGGAAATACGCTCCCTGCGTTTCTTTTTCCTTTCAGTATATATATATATGATCCAGAAATGTATCTAACTGTAGTAAATGTTCACCTAATTAAGATGCCAATTCAGGAAAATGAACTATTACCTAGTCTTCCAAGTTGATAAGAAATGACCCAATCTATATTCACGCCTGATAATCAGTGGAGCTACCTCCGTATGGAGGTATAAGCAAAAGTACTCCATCACCACTTCCGAGGTAGTCCCAATGCCAAATATAAAGGTAAACAAGGTGGATATGCTTTGCTATTTCTTCGTTATTTTTAGCTCTACTGGCCAAGGGCTCTATGGGATGGTGTGTTGTCCGTCGTCCGTCGTCCGTCGTCAGTCCGTCCGTCGTCCGTTAACTTTTCTTCAAACGACTTCTCCTCAGAAACCGCTTGGCTAATTTTGACCAAACTTCACATGGATGATCCTTAGGTGAATGCTTTTTAGATTTGTTAAAATTAGGTCAGCGCTACATCCAAGATGGCTGCCATTACCATATATGGTCGAAACCTTAAAAAATCTTCTTCTCCAGAACCACTGGACAGATTTCAACAGTTTTTCTTTTAAAATGATTACCAACGCCTAGACTATCAAGTTTGTTCAAATAAAGTCCCCGGGGTCAAAAATGGCCGTGCCACGGGGGTCCAAAGTTTGTATACTGAGGTTTTGCATGTTTTTCATATAGACATATAGGAAAAAACTTTAAAAAATCTTCTTCTCTGAAACCACAAGGCACAGAGCTCTCATGTATTACATGTAACATCAGCTTATGGTCCTCTACTAAGTTTGTTCAAATGGTGACCCTGGGGTAAAATTTGTCCCCGCCCCGGGGATCACGTTTTTACATAGACTTATATAGGATTTTTTTTTTAAAAATCTTCTTCTCGGAAACTACAACAGCCAGAGGTTTGATATTTTGCATTTACTATAAGCTTATGGTCCTTGACCAAGTTTGTTCAAATGGGGACCCTGGGGTCACATTTGGCCCCGCCCCAAGGGTCACATGTTTTACATAGACATGTATAGGGAAAAACTTAAAAAATCTTCTCTGAAACTGCAAGAGCCAGAGGTTTAATATTTTGCTGTTGCTATACAGTAGGAACGCCACGTACCTATAACATATCAGTTCTGTTCGCATTTTAACTCCGCGAACATGGACTATTTCTTTGTATTTTACGGACTATTTTATGAATTTTCAATTAAAAAAGACGCCATTTTTTTACACCCGAAATTGGGCGCGCTACGTCGGCGAGCACTACGGGTGCCTATGGAGTCTTACAACACGCGTACAGTGTTTTATACCGTAGATTATGTAAAAACTAATACCTTACCGGACGAAATAACGTTCCATTATGTGTAAACACGATGCAGTGTTGGTGACTGACAGGTCACCGTGACATAACTTGACACGTGAAATTGAAAGTTGGATTTGGGAGTATTGTCTGCTGCTGGAGGTCCATGATCAAGGTATTTGTTTTGTCATTAAAATGTGTTTGTTAATAAATAGTACACACCCCTTTTAGATCGTGCATATTTAGACATTGGCCTAATACAGTGCCTAAAAAAGTAGTGTATAGTGTATAATAGAAAGTTCATAATCACAATAAGTGTTTTTCGTGTACTCCGATCTTTCCAGTAACTGGATGTACTGTAAACTGTAGAACGTTTCGTGGAATAAAACTATTGTTAGTAGAAATGCACATTCGTGAATACATAGCCCGATACAACTACCATTGAAACAATGTAATCTGCCATAGACATTTGACTGAAATCGGTCAGATTCATATTTATGTACAGAAGTTTTGAGGCAAGGAAGTGATTTTGAATTTACATTTATTTACATTCGAGAAAGTACATTTCACTTAAAAGCCTTTAAGGCGGTGTAGCTACTACGCTTGCCTCCAGTGTGTCTCAAAAGAAATGACTATTCCATGGGCTGGAAATATGCTGTGAAAGTGGAACAATGTTTTTAATGGATCTCCAGTTGGGCTACATTATATTTTACATGTAGAATGAATGATGAGAGATGTTTTTATTACATTAACCGTGTTATTGAGCACAAGTAGTATTCATGCTTTATTCAATTTAGTTATTTTATCTTTTCTTTTTTAAATATGTTACATTATGCATAACAAAGGATAAACTATGTCTGTTTGATCATTGACATTGGATTGATGTTGTTTTCAGAGAGGTCTCAAATGTGAATCGTGCCCTTGGGCAGCTCTGAGTGAATTGATACTGACGACTTCAGAATGTCAAGCCGTATTAAATGCCATTGGATCATATGGAGGTAAGAGCCTTTTTAAAAATTGTTTGCACTTGTGTAGTTCTTTAAATGGAGCTTGTGTTATGCTTGCACGGTGCTGTTCAAAGTTAGAGTAAAAAAAAAGTTCAGTGATAGTGCAGCGTGATTGTCATATGAGCTCGTGTAAACTACATGTACTGGATACATGCGAAAACAAGTTGTGTTAAAGGGACACTAGGCAGTCTTTATTTGTTTAAAACTTCTGGAGTTCGGTTATTTTTTCTGCATAGTTTGCATTTGTGCATCATTAATATTATTTATTAGAATAGTTCAGAAGAAATTGTTTTACACATTACTTACTGTTGATAATAGTGCACCTATAATAATTTATTTAACTTTTAATGCAAGCAGGTTTAAATTTAACATGTTACCAGGTTAACAAATGGAGATGCTTATGTTAAAGCTTGATAAATACTTCAAGATTGCCGTTTGTCTCTTTAACATCATCTAATTTGTCTATGTGATGGGTCCTCAATTTATTAAAGGGACTCAGAGCAAATTTCCAATCTTGTGTCTGTTTTACACATTTTTACATCAGAACAGACCACACATCTACAAAAGTGTCTTCTCAACTGCCCTATTTAATCATGTTTTATTTCTAAAACTAGCGGCATCACCAGGTTTTGAGAGAGAAAATAAATAGTTGTATAGTAATGTTTTCTCCCCATGTAAAATGACCTTACTAAGTCATTAAAGTAAAATATCCTATGAACAAAACGTGTAAAATTTAACAATTTTAGATTTTTGGCTAGACTTGTATTTTATTCCCCTTCTAGTAAAAATGGCTTATAGAACATTGCACCCTCTGTCAGATTTAACTTTCCTTATAATATATTCTTGCTGTACTGTTGGGTGAAACATACATTAAAATGGTTCTATAATCATGTCAGTTCAATCATATACTCGTATGATACACAATATAATATGTATTGACCCTTTACTTGATGTGCCATTTACTCAGTTTTGGTAAAGGGACGTTTATAGCATATCGGCTTTGAATCCAGTGAACACGGATTCAATTCTTACTGGCTCCACTGGGTTACTTCGATGTGTCCTGCTAGCCTCGTTCGTCTGATGGGAACGTAAACCGGGTGGTCCTGTGTATCGGAGTCTGTCCTCCCTCCAAGCACGTTAAAGAACCATAGGTATCTAATCGGTAGTAAGCGTAGGGCAGGGTTCCTGGATGCCTATGTATCTTTCCTCCTCTCTTTCGGGCGGTTCGAAATAACCTAAACAACGTGTTGATGAGGCGTTAAACAATAATTAAATTTTAAACTGTCCCATTCCCCTAAACATGCCCTAGATCCCTCTCGCAACACCTGATTCAAATTGAATACTCTGCTCGACTTATATTAACTTTTTATTCTGTCTTTCTTTTCTTTCAGTCTGCACGTCATGTGGAAGAAGACTCCATGTACACCACTGGCCAGAGTCAATGCTGAAGTTTATGTTCGCTCAATTATTTGCTTAATAAAGTATACATATGAACTAAAATATTGTCTTTATAATTATGTCTTCCACCACAAAGTGGTAGGTCAGACAGATTAGATTTGGCCTTTCCGTTCGTCTGTCACAAATCTTGTCTGCGCTACTTGTTGGATTTTGACGAAACTTTGTACAAACTCTTTATTACTTTCCCTGAAGCTAATTTCATAAAATTTCATACTTTGAATGCCTTTGGTGAAATGATAAACCCTGTTTATTTTGAAGTCAGTAGTTGAAAGGTCCGTTACCTTGACCGGAAAATGAAAAGTATTGCCCACACAGTTTTTCCTCTTACCTAAAGCAAATTTCATGAAACTTCATTGTTGGACAGTGGAAAGAGGATGATCGTTTGATTTTTAGGTAAAAGGTCAAGTTCCCTGCAGACATCCACTATCCAAGGATAAGCATATGTTACAACACACATGTTATAATATTAAAGGTATAATATATGAATATTTTCTTGCACAATGTTGAATCCAGTAAAACAAGTGGTTTTGTTCACCGATACTGTCGCCTGTGAACCAAACCACTTGTTGTTAAATTACAGGATTCAACAGTGTGTAAGACATATTCCGATCATCCATTTTTTTTTTTAAATCATAAATTAAAAAATATATATATTAAAACAAACAAAACATGCTATTTGATGAAAACAGACGTATTCAAATTTTCAAAATAGCAATATTCGCAGAATATAGTAGATTTCAACTGCTAAAAACAAACATGTATTTTTTTTCCAGGAAATAATACTTCTATGAATATAGTATATATGTTCAGGGAAATGTTTAATATGTGTGTTTTCAAATACTACAAATCGTAACGCACCGCACATGTATATTCAGTATTTACTTTCAATATAGTAGTGAGTATGACTGCGTTCTGGGACCATATAAATATAAAAGAATAATATATATATATATATATATATATATATATAACTGTATATGCCCTATAAATATAAACGACCCGCACCTTTTGGATTCACGCGTACAGTGTTTCACAACACCACAAATCTGGCAAGTGCTCCATTGACACAATGTCATGTCCACGTTTATGTTATGAAATCTTCGAGTCTACACATAATCATGTTTATTACCGACAGTAGCATGTATGTTACTCGTCGGTCATTTATTTACTTGGTTAAAGGGACACATGCCAATCTTGCTTTCTTTAAAACTCGAGTCGCCCCCTCAGTTTTAAACAAACAGTTAAAAGAATATACTTCTTTCTGCCTGCTAAACTTATATTAGTTTATCGCTTTTTCTGATTTCGAAAATTAACTCTGCAACGTATGTTGCCGCCATCATGATTTCATTTTCCGATATACCGTTGCAACATTGTTTGTTGAAATAAATTGGCCACTCTGACATAAACCCAAAGCATGTATAGATAAAAAAAATAATGTAAAATACATGAACACATACATTTTAAATATATGTGTTTACATAACGAAATTATTTAATTGTTTCTGTAGCCGGTCGTCTTTCCTTAATGAATATGAATGTTGCCGTCTTTGGGTCGGACGGTGCTGTTACTTAATTAGTACTTGTCTCCGTTTATTGAAATTCTACATATATACAGAGGAGAGATGTATCTATATGATTTTGTTACTATGCTCGCTTCTAAAATGACGAAATAAATCGATTTGAATAAAAGGCGCATTCTCAGCAATACACAACGTATTGTGTGTACGGGTTGGAGGGGGGAAACCCACGGGGTTGGAGGGATACTACCGTAATGTTGCTCTCATAAATACTGTTAACATACTACATCAATAATATAACAACTACTGAACAATGCTGAAATCGATTTATCTTTATAAATGAATTCATAATTCCACAATTTTATTCCGTGCGAAGATCGATTTGGAACGTCGATTCGGCGTATTTAAACGATTACGGTGTACTTTGTTAATTTTCGGGGGGAAAAAGTACTTGCCTCCGATTTTTTTTATATTTTACATATCTACAGAGGAAAGATGTATTTACGCGAACATGCTTTTGTTTTTTTCTCTCGCTTCTAAAATGATGAAATAAATCGATTTTGATTTAAAAGCGCATTTTTGGCAATTTAAACCTTAAAACGACCTAAATTCATCCCTTTGAAAAATACCTTTAACTATTAATGAGAATTACACGAAGTGTACACCAATTATGTTCGACCAATGTAGTTTGTGAATATTATTACTTTAACAACGATCTGTGATTGTGTTTTGTCATAATCACAGTTTATAAATAAGAGGTGAATAAATCTGACCAGTGACAATTTTCCCAATAATGTCATTTTGTTATCGATTTTATCACGTGACCTTGTTTGATAAATATTCCTACGCCATAAGGCTGGCGTTCCTACTGATAAGCTTATGGTCCTTACCAAATTTGTTTAAATGGTGACCCTGGGGTCACATCTGGCCCCGCCCTGGGGGTCACAGTTTTCCATCAATGCTTGTTTTAATTTTTTTTTTCTTTATTTATTTATTTATTTATTTTTTGTTTTTTTGATATTTACTTATTTTTTTTTTTATTATTTTTTTTTTTTTTAATTTTTTAATTTTTTTTTTTTTAATTTTTTTAATTTTTTTTTATTTTTTTTATTTTATTTATTTTTTAATTTTTTTTATTTTTTTTATTTTTTTTATTTTTTTATTTTTTATATTTTTATTATCTCTACTGGCCAACTTGGAAAACCAGCCAGATCGGACCAGTAATGGCGGAGTTATGGCTCTTGATATAGTTAAAAATGCTATATTTTGCCTCTTTAAGACGATAGTCACTCGCTTCATTGATGTCTTCAGAGCCATATTAGCCAGTAGAGCGTCCACAGGCCCTCTTGGGCCTCTTGTTTGTTATTACAAATCTGAGAATGCAGTTAATGTGGCGAAGGGAAGATCAGTACCAAGCCTATTTGAGCATGTCATCGCCGTGTTCCGGTTGAAAGATTTTTGGCGGAGTTGTGGCCCTTTAAATGTTTTATTACACAAACTTTATCCAGACTTAGTTCTCCTGAACCCCTCAGCTTCAAGCCTAGTTGTGCATATCATCGCCTTGTTCTGGTTGAGTGATTATTGGCATATGTTGTATGTAGTAAACATATGAGCCGAAACACGCGAAAACGACCCTTCAGACAAAATTTTGACATTTTATGTTTTAAGCTCTACTGATCAGAGATCAGCAGAGATTATGCCGTGGTGCGGCGTCCGTCTGTCCGTCTGTCCGTCTGTCTGTCCGTAAACTTTTATTTGTAGCGACAACTCTTCTGAAACTACTGGATGGATATTCATGAAACTTTACAGAAATGTTGCCCATAAAGTCTAGTTGATCCTAGCAAAAATTCATGTTGATGTGAAATCCAAGATGGCCGCCAAAGCTAAACTAGAGTTTTAAAATACAAGTTTGTAGCGACTACTTCTTGAAAACTATAAGTGATATTGGGTCACCATTTGAACCCCGCCCCAAGGGTCACATGTTTTACATAGACATGTTACATAGGGAAAAACTTTAAAAAAATTCTTCTCCGAAACTGCAAGAGCCAGAGGTTTAATATTTTGCATTTGCTATAAGCTTGAGGTCCTCTACCAAGTTTGTTCAAATGGTGACCCAGGGGTCACATTTGGCCCCACCCCGGGGGTCACAGTTTTACATAGGCTTGTATAGGGAAAAACTGAGAAAAAAAATTCTTCTCTGGAACCACATGGCACAGAGCTCTCATGTATAACATGTAGCATCAGCTTATGGTCCTCTACTAAGTTTGTTCAAATGGCGACCCTGGGGTCACATTTGGCCCCGCCCCAAGGGTCACATGTTTTACATAGACATGTATAGGAAAAAACTTAAAACATCTTCTTCTCTGAAACTGCAAGAGCCAGAGGTTTAATATTTTGCTGTTGCTATAAGCTTATGGTCCTTTACCAAGTTTGTTCAAATGGTGACCCTGGGGTCACATTTGCCCCGGCCCAAGGGTCACATGTTTTACATAGCCATGTATAGGGAAAAACTTAAAAAATCTTCTTCTCTGAAACTGCAAGAGCCAGAGGTTTAATATTTTGCTGTTGCTATAAGCTTATGGTCCTTTACCAAGTTTGTTCAAATGTGACCCTGGGGTCACATTTGACCCCGCCCCAAGGGTCATATGTTTTACATTGACATGTATAGGGAAAAACTGAGAATTTTTTTTATTTTGCATTTGCTATAAGCTTATGGTCTTCTACCAAGTTTGTTCAAATGGTGACATTGGTCACATTTGGCCCCACCCTGGGGGTTTGGTCACATTTGGCCCACCCTGGGGGTCACAGATTTACTTAGGCTTGTATAGGGAAAAACTGAAAAAAATCTTCTTCTCTGGAACCACATGGCACATAGCTCTCATGTATTACATGTCGCATCAGCATATGGTCCTCTACTAAGTTTGTTCAAATGGTGACCCTGGTGTCAAATTTGGACGCGCCCCGGGGGTAACAGTTCTTAAAAATTAAATGTTTTTCTTTTTAATTTTTTAATTTAATTGATTTTTTTTTTTTTTTTCAATTTATTTATTTTTTTTTTTTTTTTTTTTTTTTTTTTTTTTCATTTTTTTTTTTTTTTCATTTTTTTTCATTTGTTTTCATTATCTTTTTAATTACTTGACACTTACTATAAAATTTCTTGTCGGCGCTACTCATCTTAAATGCCTTGTTGAATTTCGACGAAACTTGGCAGGAAGCATAGGTAAGATGTCTAGTTGTGCATATCACGCTTTTGTTCCAGTTCGCTGATTTTTGACTGAGTTATGGCCCTTTGACATTTTTATTTTAAATTTCTTGTCGGCGCTACTCCTCTTAAACGGCTTGTTGGATTTCTACGAAATTTGGCAGGAAGCCTCCGTATGATGTCTAGTTGTGCAAAGCGCAGTATATCAATGAAATCTTGGACAATTTCGAAAACCAGCTAGATCTTGTTAGTAATAACAGAGTTATGGCCCTTGATTTGTTGAAAAATGCTATACTGTATTTTCCTTTGTTAAATCTATAGGAGAAGAGAGCTATATCTAGCTATATCTATCTAAATCTATAAGAGCTGTTTTAGCCAGTAGAGCGTCCACAGGCCCTCTTGGGCCTCTTGTTAATTGGGTTATGAATTTGGTTTTAACATAAAAAATGCTTTTTACACAAGGCAAATTTTGAAAAAATAGAATCTCTTGGATAATCATTATGTTCATTTTTTACAGAGGTAAACTTTTTTTTTTTTTTACTTTAATCGTACCTGTCGATGATTGCAAGTAATAATAGACATATTGAAATAGTGTTTGCTGTAGTTTTTAAGTGGATTGTGAATTTGGTTTCAACAAAAAAATATTTTTAACTTGGCCGTTTTATAAAAAAAAAAATCTCCTTGATAATCATGTTTTTAGATGGATAGATCAAAGATCAGCAGAGCCATGGTGCGGCGTCCGTCTGTTCGTACGTTTGTGACGACTACTCCTCTGAAACTACTGTTCGGATTTTCAGGAAACTTCACAGGGATGTTGCTCTTGATGTCTAGTTGATCCTAGCAACAATTAAGATTGGCCAGAAATTCAAGATGGCCACCACGGCTAAAAGTAGATCTTAAAAAATGTGATTTTGTGGCGACTACTTCTCAAAAATCGTAAGTGATATTGATTTGGAACCTTTACCAAAATGACTGGCATGACCAAAGTTCATTGTGATTGGATGTCAAACATGGCAGCCATCGGCCATCTTTGTTTACATAGAGTTATATAGGAAAACCTTGTGGCGACTACTCCTCTGAAACTACTTGACGCATTTTCATGAAACTTCACAGGAATGTTGCTCTTGATGTCTAGTTGATCCTAGCAAAAAGACACGTCAACTGAAAATTCAAGATGGCCGCCAAGGCTAAAAACAGGTTTTAAAAATGCGATTTTGTGGCAACTACTTCTCAAAAACCGTAAGTGATATTGAGTTGGAACCGTTATCAAAATAACTAGTGCGACATGTACTTGGTCCTAAGCAAGATTCATATTGATTTTATGTCAAACATGGCCACCAGCAGCCATTTTTGCTTACATAGAGTTATATAGGAAAACCTTGTGGGGCGACGACTACTCTGAAACTACTTCAGATTTCGTGAAACTTCACAGGAAGGTTGCACTTGATGTCTAGTTGATTCTTGCAAAATTTGAGGTCGGGTGGAAATTCATTATGGCCGTCACGGCTAAAAATAGGTTTTAAAAATGCGATTTTGTGGCGACTACTTCTCAAAAAACATAAGTGCTTCTCAAAAAACATCAGTGAAATTGATTTGGAACCTTTACCAAAATGACTGCCACGACATGTAGATGTACTAATCAAAGTTCATTTTGATATGGGTGTCAAACATGGCCATAGTTGATCCTAGCAAAATTTCAGGTCGAACGGAAATTCAAGATGGCCGCCATGGCTAAAAATAGATTTTTAAAAAATAAGTTTGTAGGGACTTTCTCTAAAATGATCAGCATGACATGATGTCAGTCCTTGTAGAAAATTATTTTGATTCACCATTAAACATGGCTACCAGAAGCCATCTTTGTTTACATAGAGATATACTAAAATCTTGTAGTGACTACTCCTCTCAAACAATATGATTGGTATTTCACGAAACTTCACAGGAACGCTGATCTAGCTATCAAAATCGATCAGTATAGCTTCTAGGTTATATGGTTTCAACCAAAAAACGTTTTTTTTAACTTAGCCATTAAAAACACATATTGAATATGCAGTGTTTGTCGTCCGTCTGTCTGCCCGTCCGATGTAAACTTTTTTGTAGCCACTACTCCTCTGAAACTACTTGATGGGTTTCCATGAACTTTTACAGGAATGTTTCCAATGATGTCTAGTTGATCCTAGCAAAAAGTCACATTGATGTGAAATCCAAGATGGCCGCCAAAGCTGAAAATAGATTTTTTAAAAACTATAAGTGATATTGATATGGGACTTTTTCTAAAATGATCAGCATGACATGATGTTGGTCCTAGTTGAAAATCATTTTGATTCCAGGTTAAGCATGGCTGCTGCGGCCATCTTTTTTTACATTGAGTTATATTGTAAATATTTGTAGCGACTATACTCCTCTGAAACATGAAGGATTTTCATGAAACTTCACAGGAATGTTACTCTTGATGTAGATCCTAGCAAAATTTCAGGTTGGCCGGAAATTCAAAATGACAGATTTTCAGGAAACTTAACAGGAATGTTGCTCTTGATATCTAGTTGATACTAGAAAATTTCAGGTCTGCCAGAAATTCAAGATGTCCACGATAGATAAAAATAGATTTTTAACGACAGTTAATTTTTTGTTTGTAGTGACTACGGTACTTCGTGAAAACTCCAAGTGATATTGATATGGGACTTTTTCTAAAATGATCAGCATGACATGATATTGGTCCTTGTTGAAAATCATTTTGATGCGGCATTAAACATGGCCACCATCGGCTATCTTTACGTATAGTTATACAGTAAAATCGTGTAGCCCGCTACTCCTCTGAAACTAATGGACAGATTTTTATGAAACTTCACAGGAATGCTGATCCAGCTATTAGAACCTATCAGTAGAGCTTGAATGTCATTGACCTATTGTTAAACTTGCCATTTTGAGATTTTTTATCGGAAAATGGTGATCTATACATCATAATCTTTAATTTGTTATAAAGGATCTCCAGGACTCGATCTCGCACCATGGGGTATTGTACCCTATCCTACCATGTGTCCTTGTGTTTATTGTAAATTAGTGTGTGCATGGGTCACCAAACTTTATGACAGGATGTTATGTAATATTGCTTACTTTTTTCGCTTGCTGTAAACTCGCCTATTAACAGATCAAAATCTAAATCAACAATATTAAAAAAATAACCTTTTCGACATTCCTTTAAATGCGAATGAGCAACTTTTAAATGAGAGCACTTTACAGTCTTTCAGATGATTTAATAGAGAAATTTAATTTAGACTTATTACATTTCGAGTCTGTCAACAAGCTTAGCTAATTAAAAGTTTGTAAATTAGCCGACTGCGAAGAAACAAACAATTATGAGTTGGTCTGTTCAGCTATTAATTTTCGCCATAACCCCAACAAATGCTGTGAGAAGCATCAGTATGAAATGCAGATGCGCATATCGTCGTGGAATTCCGGTTCTCTGACTTTTGACGGAGTTCTGGTCCCTTGAATATTTTTTCTGAAAAATCTTTTTCGCGCTATTTCTGCAAAACTCCTATACGGATTTTCACCAAACTTTGTGAGAAGCATCAATATGAAGAGGAGAAACACGTATCACCCTGGGGTACACGTTTGCAGGGGTATTGATCACTTTCAGTGATAGTTCTAGTTTTATTCTATTATTTGTGTCATGCTATCATGGAAAGGGTACGTACAATTACATCTTGAAATAATATTCAAGCCAGTGTTTGTCTGTATAGCATTTTAAAGTCAAAACTTGAGATTCAAGTTTGGGAAAACCAAAATTATAATAAGTGTCCAATTTTCATTTACAATGCATACAGGAATGTTGTCAAAATAAATTACTATAATGAATCTGAAGTTGAATTAATTGATTGAAATGAAGAAAACAATTGCTACTAGTCATTTTCATTAGTTTATTTGTATCATGTTATCATTCATGATTCTATGCACCAAGTTAGAAGTGTCCTGCATTCTGATTGGCAGTCGTTAAAATTTGCGATGTATAAATATGTATACTCAGTACATTTAAAACGCAACATTTTTTATTGTCGATTATTTTTAGTCTGCAGGTTTTGTGTTCAAATCAAGGTTGTATTTTATGTTGAGTACACAAGTCTCTAGTCTTTGTCCCAAAGGTTAACACATAGCGATAAACAGTTGAGTAAAATTTGCTCTACTTCTTTCAGTTAAAACATATTTTGCATCAGGACTTCATTTCCACTCTAGAAATTTAAAAAATACTAAGTGTTGCATTTTGAAATGTACTGAGTGTTACAATAATATACTGATGCAAATGTAACACGGTTCAGATAATTACTCATTCTGACTGAATGAGATACATCAGAGAAATTGAATTCAACTGAATTGGGTTTTAAGGCGCACCAACACATAAAAGGTTATATGGTGCCTAACAGGCATTAACATGCCAGGCTCATCCTCCATGTACATCGAGATAAAATATGGAAAATGGGCCTAGAACCTTCTCACCCTGAACTGCAGAGTTGCTGCAAATTCTATCGTAGAAACTCCATTTACGCTGGAGCCACGTTTATTGTTTTTCTGCCACTGCTCTTTTGATGTGAACGAGATGGCACCTGAAACAATGCAGGGATCATGATGAAGACCTTTAATGAACATGAACAAAAAATGATAAAATGAACATGAATTTGTGGGGATTCTACCCCTCTGCCTACCCCTCCAAAGGGATCTGCAGTGGCCCTATTATTTGCCCTGTGACCAAACGGGGGCCCCCGGGAACCACACGGGGCACATCAGAGAAAACACTAGCAGTAGCACGAATTAGGGTTTGCGGCATATAACAAGTTATTTATCCCGTTCACAAAAAATAGACGATAAGGAAAGTCTATTGTTAGAATTGTCTGGTTGATTTCCACAACCCGATCATCAGGTGGGTTTGTTTCTATTAATACCTTTTAAGAATGTACATGCTAGCGCTTGGTTGGTGTGTGTGTGTGGCTGCAGGGCCCACTCCCCAACTAAAATCTTCCACTTCTTGAATTATATGTCATGACATTTGAAGACATGAAGAAATAAAGTCGTGAAGTGAGAAGTCACAATTATACTGTCATGAAAATAGAAGTGAAGAAATATTGAATTGGGCTACTTGTTAGTACCCTTTTTATGAAGTCTTTAGTATGACCCATCCGGAGTTTGAACACACAATTTTTGAATATCCGGGGAAAGATGCTTGAGTTGGTAGCTCATACTGCAATTCAATTCAAAATGATATCATGCAAAGCATGTTAGATGTTTATAAGCATCGCATATTATCAACATAGAATTGCGGTGGCTGAGTGGTTAGCATCGTCCAAGGTCCCAGGTTCGAATCTCAGTGGGGTCATATCCCAGATTTATAAAAACACTAAAAAAACACACTCCCTTAATATCTTAAACCCCTGTCACACCAGGGCCGCGTTCTCACGGCGTCCAAGAAAAATTGCAGAACGCCGAGGTGCGCGCAGTACGATCGCACGCATCGCCGCGGCAACGCAGTGGCATCGCCAGTAGACGCATTGGGATCGCATAGAACGCCAAGCGACGGCGCGCACTTTGAGCATGCACAAAACAAACGCCGTCACTCGTCGTTCTGATAAGAGCGCAGTGGGGTCGCCGTAAGGTCGCCATAGCAGCGCAGTAAGGTCTCCTACAACGCCACAGGAGCTCCGCGGGCGCGCACAGAGGTCGCAGTGCGAACGCTGTGGTTGTCGGTGGCGCTTGCACGGAGATTGTACGGCGTTCTCTGAGATGTCACTCCCTCTCTACCGCGCTTATACGGCGCGGCTACGGCGCTTATACGGAGTGTTATTTATTTTACTCCGCTCTTACAACGACTGTACGGAGCTGTCACGGCGATCATTGCGCTCCCAAGGCGCTTCTACCGCGTCCATCGGCGTTTGCATGACAAAAACGAACAAAATAGTATAAATGAATCAAATATGCAAATAAACATTCCTTTCACCATGACTGATGTACGCCAGCAAGCCGGGCTACTGCTTGCCAATATGCAGGTGAAGCAGATACACGAAGTTGCAGACGTAATGCATATCATTCTGGGACGACGACGGAGGAGGGCCCAAAGGCGTAGAAGGCTTTGGGTTCGACCATGGCTGGACGAAGGCAGACGGTTGCAGCATGGTCACTATCATCGGCTCATGCCTGAGCTGCGATATGAGGTCCCTGCTAGTTACTTCAACTACCTCCGAGTGCCGCCCTCCATGTTTGACGAGCTCCT
Organism: Cyrtodaria siliqua; assembly: GCA_037043455.1. NCBI lineage: Eukaryota > Metazoa > Mollusca > Bivalvia > Adapedonta > Hiatellidae > Cyrtodaria > Cyrtodaria siliqua. Next base: position 77,965 of record JAWPHD010008647.1, on the reverse strand, counting down.
AGAGAGGCTGCGTCCTCGAATCACCAAAAAAGACACACGGTATAGAAAAGCGCTCGAACCAGGATTAAAACTAGCTATGACAATGCGTCATCTTGCCTCTGGGGACAGATATGCCAGCATGAAATTCGATTATAGAGTGCCTCACAATACAATGTCGTTGTGTGTACGTGAAGTATGCCAGGCCATTATTGATGAGTACAAAAACGAGTGCATTCAGTGTCCTACCACCGAAGCAGAATGGAGAGCAATTTCAGCAGTATTTGAACGCAGATGGAACGTGCCCCATGCATGCGGTGCGTTGGATGGAAAACATATAGCCTGCAGACGTCCTCGAAATAGCGGCAGCATGTACTTCAACTATAAACGGGTTTTCTCCATCGTTCTCATGGGCCTGGTAGACGCTGATTATAAGTTTTTGTGGACCGATGTAGGCGGCTATGGACACATGTCCGATGCTCAGATTTTCAATGCGTCCGAGTTAAAGGAGTGTCTTGAAGACAACAGTATCGGCTTTCCTGTCCCCAACCCACTACCGAATGATGACACACCGACGCCATACTTCATCTTGGGTGATGATGCGTTTGGGCTATGCACGTACCTTATGAAGCCCTATGCGCAGCGCCACATGACGAAAGAGCAGAGAATCTTCAATTACAGGTAAGATTTAAACATATTAATGCTTTGTAATACATGTTAAGTTACAAATATATGTAATAAACAGAAAAGGCAAATGGCTCAGACACAAGCTCTTACAACATAAGAATCGTCTTCCCCATCAATGCATAGGTCCATGACCCTACTATTACCGTATCTTAAAAATAGATTACAGTTAGATTTTGTCCCACAAACAAGATGTTAACAAAGGAGCACATGGCAATGTTTGTGGCCAAACCTATTGTTATTCAAATAAAAGATAGAGTTAGGGAACTATCCATTACAGGTTGTCCAGGGGTCGGCGTGTCGTTGAGAATGCGTTCGGGATCCTGGCTCAGCGCTGGCAGATTCTCCTCACTACGATGCAACACGAGCCCGAAACAATCGCTATCATCGTGGAGGCATGTGTCATTCTACACAATTTGATGCGTATACGTTATCCTGCCCTCCAGAATAATGACATGGACGACGAAAATGCCAACCACCAAATCATCCCCGGTACATGGCGGGCCACGGCAAACATGCATGATGTGGACAGTATTCAGGGTCCCAATCGAGACAGCACTGCGGCAAAAAAACAACGGGAGTACCTAAAGTTGTACTTCAACTCCGAAGCTGGCTCGGTTCCCTGGCAGGATCGCATGATTTGAGTGCTACCGTGACATGATTTATAAAGTTATCAACATATGAACACTAGAAAAATGAGCGCAATATCTTCTTTGCTAATTTTAACTTTTTTTGTTTAAGTTAGAAAATGGCTTTATTTGTGACACTGCCTATCCAATCTGATGATGACTGAACTAGGGTATGCGGCATATTTTAATTTACTAGCCCAATGTTGTTTTTGATTTACTTACGATAATGTATTCGTTTAGTGATGGCTCGTTTTAAAATACTTTTTGAATTGTCGTTATTTCAAAGAATGAAATCCGTGTTTTAAATAATTTTAATAAAGTAAAAAAACGAGATAAACTTATTCCTTAATTATTTACAACTATTTATTTAGATTATTTACAAAGTATTTACAAAGAACAGAAACCTTGCTTAAAACAATTTTAAGAAGAAAAAAAAAGCGCCACAAGCAGTGTCAACACTCATCTGTTTACGCCGCGTCCAGTGCACTTCACCTCGGTGAGATCTATCCACTTATGACCTTTCATGCTGATACCTCTTATACGTTTGAGTCATGTGCCAAATTAAAAAAGTAGCATGCAGACGACGACAACCAAGTGATAACAATAGCTCGAATTTTTCTTCAAAAACAGACTAGCTAAAACAAACTGTTTATTAATTATTTACAAGTAGCACAATATTATAAAAAGAGCAAAGATATAATTCACACTTTCTGTGTGTTCCTATAACACGGTGGTAAATATATAACTCAGGGTCCCTATAGTATATAATTATAGTCATCACATTTATAGTTCACATTTCTTGTATGTTTCAATCATGATGATATTAAAGTTATCAAAAATACACTTCCTGTGTGTTACGCTTAATAAGGTATTACAACCGGACTCCTTCACTCATCCAGTGTTGCGACGGCACTTTCAAGGTAGGTATCGGGCATGCCGATAGTGTCGGTAATAATTTTTGACAAACTTAATGCTGGTTCGGCAGACTGGGTAACGGCGCTACTAGTGGGTCTGGTAGATACGGCAGCTGGAGAAGGTCCACGGACCACCGTCGTCATCGGTTGCAGTTCAGTCATCTGCCCCTGTACCCAGGCGGAATTCTGTGACCCCCACACAGACATATTCTGTTGGACGGTTGTAGGCCACTGCTGAGGCGGGGGCTGCCACATAACGCTTGTGGATGATGTACCGGAGGCGGCCCTGCGGTAAAATTGATCCTGCTGCTCCTGTTGTGTTGAATATTGTGGCTGCTGAGCAGGGTAGTGCTGCTGCTGGGTCCCAGGATGGAGAAGCTCTTCAGATCTCTCCTGGTAGGTGTACAGCAGATTGGTACATTCGCGCTGAAACTTTAGCCAAAGTGACGGGTGGAGGCTCACCATTACCTCCTTTGCCCAATCACCGTAACGTGTCCTCTCTGTGGCCTTGGATGGAGCCAGCATCTCCAACACTTTGGTCTGGAAAGCGATGGACTGCTCCTCTCTGGCAGCGATGTTGCTAAGCAGTCGCTCCTCCTCTTGAATGGCTTTCTTGGTGGACGATGTTGATGACCTCCGGGAGAAGGGCTCCAGCCGCTGAGGAGTGGTGGTTACAGTTTCGGTGACGTTTGGGTCCTCTGTATGGTCATCGTTCCCAGTCAACAACCGAAGCTGCAGCGGATATTTTCTCCTTCATCTGTAAAGACACAAACTATTGTTAAGTTTAAATAAAAGTAATATAAAAAGATCGGACAGGGAAAGTAGCATTCAAGGAGGACAGTCAACCACAAGACACAGAAACAAACACGCAAACAGACAAACAAGAAGGCAAAAGCAATAATAAATGCAAACGACATCACAAACACAAAAAGGGTTGACAATAGGGCTACCGCCTTGGAACGGTCAGTGGCAAAGTAGGCCACTGGGGGTTTAAACCGGTTCTAGGGTGCACCAAACCTCACACTTACCCTACTGTCATCCCATTAAAACAGGACAGTGTAAATAAAGAAATCCCCGCCATGATCTAATCTCTAACCAACAAGGCAGCATCAATAGGCAATATAAGTAAAACACATATATGCTCGTGTAAATATAATACAAAAAAACAATAGCCTAGAAAGCCACAATGAAGGTACTCAATGACTTTGCAGAAGCCAGAGCAGTAACAGAATAAATAATAAGGGCACGACAAGAAAGATCATGGACAAACATCAAACGCCACCGTCCCAATGGGCTTTAGGTAGGCGTCATCAAAGGGTCCACAGCCTGTCCGGTCATCGTACAATTAAAGAGGAAAGCATAGTGGCGAACTGTAAAAGGGTCCACCACCAAGCATGCAGTACGTTGCAAAATGATAGGGTCATAACCTCTTTTGATAAACTTTTTAACAAGTTTAACAAAGATAGTATGAAAGTGATCATGACCTAGAATCTTACGATTAGAAGTCAGGTTGTGATAGTCCTTGTCGCAGAAGAGTCCTTAAATTACTTTTATATTTGGAAAGAAGATCAGGGTTACGATAATAAAATGTTGCAAAGGTTTTACGAAGTTTATGGTAACGGTAACCCTGATTGAGTAACTTTTTAGTTATACAAAGATTACGAATATTAAAGTCCTCAACTCGAGTACAAGCTCTAGAAAAACGAATAAGTTAAGACACATATACCCCATAAGAAGTTGCTCGGGGAACATCCCCATCCAAGTGGGGATAATTAACAATGTCAAAATTAAAATCATCTCTCTTGTCGTAGATTTTGCTAATTATTTTACCATTTTCAATCGAGAGATCTAAATCAAGAAAAGAAGCGTTATTATCAGATATATTAGCTTTGTTAAGCTGAAGTTCTTTAGGATAAATATAATTAACCATAGTTGGAAAGAAAGGGTTGTCAATGTTCAATATGTCATCCAGATACCGAGAGGTGTCATTAAAGGCTTCAATAACATCTGCCTGGGTATCTGGTGAAAGACTCAACATGAAATCCCTTTCATAGCAAAATAAAAACAAATCTGCGACAAGTGGTGCACAGTTCGTACCCATAGGGATACCAACAATTTCTCTATAAACGGTGGTTCCATACCTGACGAAAATATTATCCAATCGGAAATGAGTGCTTCACAAACTTCATAGCAAGTCCACATAGTATAATTGTCAAAACTGCCGTTAGTAAAAAACGCTTTTATATTATTACATGCCAAAAATGTAGTATTTTCTCTAGCAAATGTTTTTTTAATAACAGAAATTAGCTTGTCTTTAATAAGGTGATAAAGACCTGAACCTAAAATATTAACTTCAATACTAGTAATTTATTAGATGATTGAATTTGGTTTAACCGGTGTTTGATGCATAAAAATTGTCAACCTCACACATGCCCTCCCACATTTTACTTACACTGACTGTTGTTTTCTTCTGGACTTCGACGACGTGGACTCTCAACCAGGCGAAGTTCGTGAGGATCCAGCGATCTCTCTCCGTCAATTCGGACGCGCCGTCCCCAGACTTCCTGTGCACTAGGCGGGTAAAGCGGGTGCGAATTGACCTGTACCAGATCTTTAACACCTGTACGTCCTTGCCTATGCTAGCTGCCTTGGACTCCCACAGAGCGTCTTTCTTTCTGAAGTCCTTGTAGGCGTTAAGCTTTTTGTTATAGAGAAGTTCATTCTCCTCTAGCCATGATGCCATGTCTTCTTCTTGGGCCATAGTGAGATCTGTTACAGTCTTGGCTTTCTTTTTTGGCAGGGTGGGGCTGTGGGACGTAGAGTTTGATGGACTGCTCGCCCTAGAAGCCTGCGACTGAGGTGACTCATCCCCTGGTTGATGAGGTGATGGCGGTGGACTTGCTTTTGCTTGCGGTGGGCATTTTTCTTTTCCTGCCTTCTTTCCCTTTCCATCTCTTTTTGCGGGCATGGTTTCAACTGTTCGAGAACAAACAAACAACTGATGAAGATGTGTGATACACTTCGTGTAGTGCAAACGAACGTCTTCAACACGCCGTCAGCGCAGTGTGAGCGCCGTGGAAGCGCAGTGCACGCAGTGGAAGCGCCGTGAGAGCGCAGACAATCGCCAACAAGAACTCCGTAGGAACGCGATAGAACGCCATGGGAGCTCCGTAGCAACGCCTTGGTCGCTGTGAGGACGCCGTGATATCTCCATCTTCACGAAAAATATCAGATTTTTCTTGCGATCTCACAGCGTTCTGGAAAATTAAACAACGCCGTGCCAACGCAGTGGAAACGCGCTATAGTGTGACAGGGCCATTACTCAACAAGATACTTTAAAAGTATGCCGTCTTTCAAGGTGGATGTAAACCTGTCGATCCCATTGCAGGGAGAACCATACCCACAGCTATGGCAAGCCAATTGTCCAATAATTATGTGAACCTAGGTTTACGGTCGAAAAACTAGGATTAACGATCGATAAACTAGGTTTTTCGAACGTAAAAGCATGTTAACCTATACTTTCGAGCGAAAACATAGGATAACGTCCGTAAACCATAGTTCACGCTCGTAAACGTAAGTTTACGCTCATAAACGTAGGTTTACGCTCGGAAACCCAAGTTCACGGTCGTAAACATAGGTTTACATTCGTAAACTATGGTTCACGCTCGTGAACCCCGGTTCACGCTCGTGAACCCCGGTTCACGCTCGTAAACATAGGATAACGACCGAAATTCATAGTTCAATCGAGAAACCTAGTTTATCGAACGTAAACCATGGTTTACGGTCGACATACTAGGATTATCAAAACAACTATGAATTTCGGGCGTGAACATGGGTTCACGACCGTGAACCTATGTTTACGACCGTGAACCTATGTTTACGACCGTGAACCATAGTTTACGACCGTGAACCATAGTTTACGAACGTGAACCTATGTTTACGAGCGTGAACCATAGTTTAACTATGGTTTACGCTCGTAAACATAGGTTCACGCTCGTAAAACCGGGTTTATCGACTTGTAACTATGCTTTTGGACCGGTATCTGTGATTTACGAGCATAGACAATCACGACTGTGAACAATAGTTTACGAACGTAAACTATAGTTTACGAGAGTAAACCTAGGTTTACGATCGTGAACCATAGTTTACGGACGTGAACCTAGGTTTACGACCGTGAACCATAGTTTACGGACGTGAACCTATGTTTATGACCGTGAACCATAGTTTACGAACGTGAACCTATGTTTACGATCGTGAACTTGGGTTTACGAGCGTGAACCATAGTTTACGAACGTGAACCTAGGTTTACGTTCGATAAACTAGATTTCTCGAACAAATCTATGATTTTCGGTCGTTATCCTATGTTCACGAGCGTGAACCTATGTTCATGGTCGTAAACCCATGTTCACGGTCGTAAACCCAAGTTCACGGTCGTAAACATAGGTTCACATTCGTAAACTATGGTTCACGCTTGTGAACCCAGGTTCACGCCCGTAAACATAGGTTCACGCTCGTGAACTTAAGATAACGACCGAAATGCTTAGTTCAATCGAGAAACCTAGTTTATCGAACGTAAACATGGGTTCACGAGCGTAAACTATGGTTTACGCCCGTTATCCTATGTTTTCGCTCGAAAATATAAGTTAGTATTCGATAAACCTGGTTTTACGTTCGATCGTTAATCCTAGTTTTTCGACCGTGAACATGGGGTCACGTAATTATTGGACAATTGGCTTGCCATACACAGCACGTTAGAGATCTCTCCGAATGTTTGTGTTAGTCAGTGATTCGCAACTGTAAACCTAAGCCTTATCTTACTGTCTGGCTTCATAGATTCCCAATAAAGGGTTAAAAAAGAAAGAACGATATACATTTAAAATGTACATAAACCTGCAATAATAGACATTATTAAAGATGTATTTATAGTAACACACATTCGAATTGTGGCTATTACAAACAAAGAATTTATTGAAACCTTTGTCATTTTAACACGACCTTTTGTTACGGTAGAACAAATGTGCTGCTTCTTGTATTTTCACTGTATTATACACTGTAATCCCTTCATCAAAATGTTCGTTTGAGACATAATTAAAAAAAAGAAAAGACTCCGTCAGCTGTTACCCTCCCCCACCTCAGCTGTTACTCTCTCCCCACCACCCACACCCTCAACCCCAGGAAAGACGTCCAAGTTTTAAATAATAAATCATTTGCAATTGGCGTGCTGTGTATCTCTTTTACAGACTACTATTTATACCAATCAAGTACAGAACAAGAGCTGTCAGCGTAGCTTGACTATTTCGAAATTTTCAGAGAACAAGAAATGATACACCTGGCATACCATCAGAAAAAAAAGGTGAAAACCAAGGGGAAAGCTGGATGTGTCAAGAAGGAAAACATTGTAATTTTCATTATATCAAGGGCCACAATTGTTCTGTGATGACAGGGTGGTAATTTCATAATAACGCTTTCAAAGGATACATAATGCAAATTTTATAAGTTGAATATTTGAAGAAAATATGTTAAAAGTATTATGTAAATGCATTTGACCATTGACCCCTTTGTGACCTTGACCTTTCATCCAATGATCGTGAACTCGATAGATATGATCATCGTCCCATTTATAATAAAGTAAGTTTGATGATGATTGGATAAACAATGTTGAAGTTATTATATGTTAAGAAATGCGGACGTAAACTTTTACCTAATGCTAAGAGCCTATCAACACATAAACGCAATTTGTGACAATGAACTTTGACCTATAGACCCCATAAGATCACTGAACAGTCGAGATAAAAATATCAAATTAGGTGCGAGGTCCACTAAGGTGGGGAAGAAGCCTAGGGTCTACGCTGGTTGGATGGTTGTATCCGTCTGTTAGTGCCCAGTACGTGTATATATGGTCATAGGGAAGGGATCTTAATGGTTTACAAGTTATGACTCGGGGACTATGTCACCAGGGGTGGGGAAGGAGTCTGGGGTCTATGCTGGTTGGATGGTTGTATCCGTCTGTTCATGCCCAGTAAGTGTATATATGGTTATAGGGTAGGGATCTTAATGGTTTCCAAATTATGACCCAGAGGCTATGTCCCCAGGGTTGGAGAAGGAGATCGGGGTCTATGCTGGTTGAGTGGTTGTATCCGTCTGTTCATGCCCAGTAAGTGTATATATGGCTATAGGGTGGGGATCTGAATGGTTTCCAAATTATGACCCAGAGGCTATGTCCCCAGGGGTGGGGAAGGAGTCCGGGGTCTATGCTGGTTGAGTGGTTGTATCCGTCTGTTCATGCCCAGTAAGTGTATATATGGTTGTAGGGTGGGGATATGAATGGTTTCCAAGTTATGAACGAGGGGCTATGTCCCCAGGGGTGGGGAAGGAGTCCGGCGTCTATACTGGTTGGATGGTTATATCTTGTCTGTTCATGCACAGTAAATGTATATATGGTTATAGGGTGAGGATCTCAACGGTTTACAAGTTATGACCAAGGGGCTATGTCACCAGGTGTGGGGAAGAAGTCCGGCGTCTATGCTGTTTGGGTGGTTTTATCCGTCTGTTCATGCCCAGTAAGTGTATATATGGTTATAGGGTGGGGATCTCAATGGTTTCCAAGTTATGATCGAGGGGCTTTGTCCCCAGGGGTGGGGAAGGAGAACGGGGTCTATGCTGGTTGGGTGGTTATATCTGTCTGTTCATGCCGAGTAAGTGTATATATGGTTATAGGGTGGGGATCTCAATGGTTTCCAAGTTATAACCGAGGGGCTATGTCCCCAGGGGTGTGGAAGCAACCCGGTGTCTATGCTGGATGAATGGTTGTATCTGTCTGTTCAAGTCCAGTTACACGTGTATATATGGTTTTAGGGTGGGGATCTCAACGGTTACTAAGGTATGACTCAGTGGGCCCACCAACACCCTCATATTTCACCTATTGTGACTCCCGGGGCGGGTCCAATTCTGAACCCAGGGTCACCATATGAGCAAACTTGGTAGAGGACTACTAGACGATGCTACATACAAAATATCTAAGTGGTCCGGAGAAGAAGATTTTGAAGTGTTTCTCCTATATACTTCTATGTAAAAATGAAATTTTTTACCAATTCAGGGGCCATAATTTCGTCAAAATGAATGGAAGAGTTATGGGGATTGTTGGATGAGGTACCGAATTTGATGTGAAACATTAGTTTAAAAGGTTAATGCAATAAATCGAGTAGTTTTGAAGCAATAAATCTATTGCACAAAAACTTTAAGGTAAAGACAAGACAATCAAAGGGCAATAACTTTGTCAAAATGAAAGGGAGAGTTATGGGAATTATTGGGTAAGGTGCAGAATTTGATGGGAAACATTAGTATAAAGTTTTAATGCAATAGCTTCAGAAGTATTGAAGTTATAAATCTATTGCACAAAAACTGAAAGCTGGGGACGCCGACGCCATGGTGAGTAGGATAGCTCTCACTATTCTCAGAATAGTCGAGCTGAAAATGACACTGTAATTTAATTATTAGTGTATTTGATGCCCCTTCCTCCAGGCCCACCTCACCAATGACGCAGGAGGAAAACATGTTATTACATTAAACAAATTACAGTGTAACCCCGTCATCATAACGTTTCATTTGAGACATAACTGGTGGTGGGGAAGGGTAACATGGGGGTTGTGGGGAGTTGTAAGATGCGTCAGAAGGTCCAATATACACAAAATTCAATTGCAGTGTCATTTTTCTATTTTTATTTATTTTTAACTTGGCAAATATACAAGTATACTCCTCTGAAAATCCACAAAGATTTGAAATGTTGTTTATCTCTCATAGACGATTACATATACCAAGTTATGAGCAAAAATATGGAAAATAGGTGTAATTGAATTTTTAGTGTATTTGACCTTTTGACCTCCCTTGAGGGCCTCTTGGTACGGAGCCAAAAATAAGGTTGCTCCTGCACGCCATCATCATATAGTGAAGTCATACCTTAAGTTTCGTTGAATTCCATTCAACTGTTTAGGAGGAGATACTGTATGGTAACGGAGAGATGGATGGACGGACAAATGGAGGCGATTTTAATATACCCTTTCTTTTTTCAAAAACATGGGTATAAATACTGTACCCCAGAGGTGCAACAATTTTTGACCTCGAGACTTCATTTGAACAAACTTTACAGTCACAGGATTGGCGATCATTCATAAAGAAAAACTGTAAAAATCTGTTGGTTCTTGAAAGATTTTTAAATTTGTTGCCCTTTTATGGTAATGGGAGCCATCTTGGATGTCGCACTTTTGAAAACTATTGACCTCTGAATCATCCATGTGAAATTTGTCAAAACTGGCCAAATATTTTCGGAAGTAAAGTCGTTCGCAACTGTTGACGGACACTGACAGACTGAGGATGAATGACAAGTGGTCACATTAGCCCACTTGAGAAAAATATACACTGACAGACTGAGGATGAATGACAAGTGGTCAAAATAGCCCACTTGAGAAAAATATGCATCATCTTCATATGAACAGGGATGCACACAAATAAAACAAGACCTCGGTCTGAGGCTGTCTCGTCAACCGCGGCAAACGGCATCTAAAATATTTTATTAAATTCATGCTTAAAAGATGTCCATAAAAGACAATACTTCATATGACCAAGTATCAAACAAATAAAGCGAGGTAATCATAAGAAGTTAAGTTACTGAGGTTAAGTGGTTTAACCAGGGTGTAGTTTTGGGAAAATAGCGCAAAATATGACCTTGACATTGGTATTTTTTGTCATTAAGCGATGTCCACCAATGCCAACAATACATATGACCAAGTATCAAAGACATAAAGTGAGGCCATCGTATAAAGTTAACTGAGGTTAAGTTACCTAACCAAGGTTAAGTTAAGTTTCGGGAAAATAATGCAAATATGACCCTGACCTTGGTATTTTTTGTCGTCCAGCGATGTCCACCAATGCCAACAATACATATGATCAAGTATCAAAGACATAAAGTGAGACAATCCCATCAAGTTAACTGAGGTTAAGTTACCTAACCAAGGTTAAGTTTGGGAGAAATCACGCAAAATATGACCTTGACCTTGGTAATTTTTGTCGTCCAGTGATGTCCATTAATGCCAACAATACATATGACCTAGTATCAAAGACATAAAGTGAGGCAATCACATAAAATTAACTGAGGTTAAGTTACCTAACCAAGGTTACGTTTGGGGAAAATAATGCAAAATATGACCTTGACCTTGGTAATTTTTGTCGTTCAGTGATGGCCACCAATGCCACCAATACTTATGACCAAGTACCAAACAAAACAAGTTATCAGAAAAAGTTAACTGAGGTTAAGTTACCTAACCAAGGTTACGTTTGGGGAAAATAATGCAAGATATGACCTTGACCTTGGTAATTTTTGTCGTTCAGTGATGGCCACCAATACCAACAATACTTACGACCAAGTACCAAACAAAACAAGTTATCAGAAAAAGTTAACTGAGGTTAACTTACCTAACCAAACTGATGTTTATAGGGTAACTAACACCAAAACATGACCTTGAGTTTAAGTTTGGGAAAAATAACGCAAAACATGACCTTGACCTTGGTATTTTTTGTCGTTCAGTGATGTCCACCAATGCCAACAATACATTTGACCAAGTATCAAAGACATAAAGTGAGGCAACCACATAAAGTTAAATGAGGTTAAGTTAACTAACCAGGGTTAAGTTACCTAACCAAGGTTATGTTTGGGGAAAATAATGCAAAATATGACCTTGACCTTGGTAATTTTTGTTGTTCAGTATGTCCACCAATGCCAATAAAACATATAACCAAGTATAAAACAAAGAAAATCAGGCAATCACATACAGTTAACTGAGATTAAGTTACCTAATCAAGGTTAAGTTTTGGGAAAATAACGCAAAATATGACCTTGACCTTGGTAATTTTGGCATTACGTGATGTCCCTTGACAAAGCATCTGACGAAGTTTCAGAAAAATTTGAGCTGTGGTTGTCGAGATATAGTTGATTTAAAATGCGGCACCTGACAGTGCCGGAAAAGTGACTGCTGTGTCTCGCTCGCTACCCACTATGTGGGTGAGACAATGATGGGGACAAACTTATTCAATTCAAACTCCAAAGTGTATGACCTTTTATTTATTTATTAACAATTGTTGATTAACAATTGTTGATTATATTGCACCAATAATATATTTAAATCTAAGGTCACATAACAAGGGAAAACTCCAAATTCATTACCCTTTAAGCCATAATAAATTAATTGCTAGTTTCTAATCCAAATTTATATCAAAATAGGGGCGGTGGTGAAATTTTATTTTTTCATTTTTTATTTTATACGACAAATGGAAAATGGCCTCAGCACAAGGCAAAATACTATAGGTATAATATTACAAAAATTAAAGCACTGAAGGCAAAAAATCCAGAAAACATCTCATTTTTCATAATCAGAACACTGTGACAAAAATATTAAGTACTTTCAACATTGAAAACACATTTTTAATAGTGTTTCATACTTTCAGCATTTTTATTATTATTATAATTTTTATTTCTTTTTTATATTATTATTATTTTTTTAAATTTATTTTGAAGAAATAAAAATTACCGGGGCGGCATAAAAAAACGGAGGCGTGCGGGGATGAGAATCCAGCAATTTAATTATTATGGCCTTATTTAATTTTTTTATGCATGCAGATTAAAAGTAAAAATATTGCTGGATTAATAAACCAAATTAATAAATTAAAGTGCTAATTATAAAACTTGATAACTAATTAAAGAATTGAATTGGATTTTAAGGCACACCAACACATGAAAGGTTATATGGCGCCTAATAGGCATGAACATGCCAGGCTCATCCTCCATGTACATCGAGATAAAATATGGAAAATGGGCCCAGAACCTTCTCACCCTGAACTGCAGAGTTGCTGCAAATACTATCGTAGAAACTCCATTTACGCTGGAGCCACGTTTATTGTTTTTCTGCCACTGCTCTTTTGATGTGAGCGAGATGGCACCTGAAACAATGCAGGGATCATGATGAAGACCTTTAATAAACATGAACAAAAAATGATAAAATGAACATTAATTTGGGGAGGATTCTACCCCTCTGCCTACCCCTCCAAAGGGATCTGCAGTGGCCCTATTCTTTGCCCGTGACCAAAAATGCCCCCGGGAACATTATCTGTGTTGTGTTAAAATAACTTATCTATCCATAACCATAAAAAATACCTATACAGCATAATTAAAATACATGCATAACTTAAAACCATAGAAACAAGAGGACCACATGCGGCCCTGAATCATTCACCTGATGATCTTGGTGAAGAACGAAAAAGGGGGTGGAGATGAGGATTGTGGGGTGTGAGGGGAGGTGAAGTGGGGGATGGGGAGGTGGGAGTTGAACTAGCTTATAAATTAACAGACTGACAACTTTATAATCAAAATCCCACTGTCGGTTCATGCCAAGAAAAGAAATCCTCCTTATTGTTTATAGTATTCACATCAGTAAATAGGGATATAACTGTAAAAAAAAAAAAAGTCCTAGCCCAAATCAGTGATGATTTTTTTAAGTTTCGTTGCATTAAGCATACAAACCACATTAGGTGAGTTCTCCAGCTTATTTTCCATAGAAATGCAAAGTAAAGGGAATATAACCTTGGTAAGTATGCATGTTTTCAGGAAGTGATGACCGAAACCTGCACAAAAACCTGGAAGAAGTTGAACACACCAGATTTTTTTCAGAAATGTCAAGTTCAATTGAATTGAATTGCATTGGGTTTTAAGGCGCACCATGAAAAGGTTATATGGTGCCTAACAGGCATGAACATGCCAGGCTCATCTTCCATGTACATCGAGATAAAATATGGAAAATGGGCCTAGAACCTTCTCACCCTGAACTGCAGAGTTGCTGCAAATTCTATTGCAGACACTCCATTTACGCTGGAGCCACGTTTATTGTTTTTCTGCCACTGCTCTTTTGATGCGAGCGAGATAGCACCTGAAACAATGCAGGGATCATGATGAAGACCTTTAATGACCATGAACAAAAAATGATAAAATGAACATGAATTTGGGGGATTCTACCCCTCTGCCTACCCCTCCAAAGGGATCTGCAGTGGCCCTATTCTTTTCCCCGTGATCAAACGGGGGCCTCCGGGAACCACACAGGGCTCAAGTTCAAGGGAAAATAACTGGTAACATTAGTTGCTATCTAACGTGCCATTTCTTCAAAGCGGGGATATAATAATAGTACAATGGTTCTTGAAAGCCATATAATTCTATGCTAAACATACATGTTAAGCCAATATAACATGCAAAATATTTTATCCTTAGGCTTTGTACTTGCTGATAAAATGTGTAGTTTTCCCTATATGACCCTATCTAAAACGTGCGGGTGCAGGGTCATTTATGAAATGAGCCCAGGGTCATCAGCTGAACAAAGTTGGAAGAGAGAATTCCTTATATATACTTAGCTCAATAAGAGCTATAGGCCTTGTGGTTTGAGAGAAGATATTCAATGTGTTTCTCTATATATACCGAATTTCCTCGAATTCATCTAATATGAGTGCCTCCCCTAACAGAAGTGCCCCACCACCTTTAAAAAAAACAAGAGGTCAATGACCTTGAAGCTCTACTGATTGATTTTGATTTCAGGAAGTAGTCGCTAGACTTGTTTTTTGAAAATTTTGCTATGATCAAGTAGTTTCAGAGGAGTAGTCGCTACAAGTTTTCATTATATAATTCTATGTAAACAAAGATGGCCGCTGGCAGCCATGTTTAACGTCGAATCAAAACGATTTTTGACAAGGACCAACATCATGTCATGCTGATCATTTTAGAAAAAGTCCCATATCAATATCACTTATAGTTTTCAAGAATTAGTCGCTACAATCTTGTTTTTTAAAAACATATTTTTAGATTTGGCAGCCATCTTGGATTTAACATCAACATGAATTTTTGCTAGGATCAACTAGACTTCATGGACAACATTTCTGTAAAGTTTCATGAAAATCCATTCAGTAGTTTCAGAGGTTGTCGTTACAAAAAAAAGTTTACGGACAGACGGACGACGGACGCCGCACCATGGCATAAGCTCTGCTGATCTCTGATCAGTTGAGCTAAAAATGAAACAATAAAACAATCTTCAAAATTCAATACATTTTCTTTGGTAAACAAAAATCCAAATAAAAATAAAAAATTCAATAAATTCTATATCCAGTAACTAATAAAAAAATATAATTCAATTCCATATCTAACATGATTTATTAAAATACTCAATGCTGACTGGTTATTGGGGAGTGTTTGAAAATCCTATACAATACCTCTGACATCAGGTAGATCTACGTCAACCATTAAGACGTCTTTTTAAATGCCAGAAAACAAGTAACCGTTGAGATGTCATTTTAAACATCAGATGCAAACAATGCTATTTTAAGCGATGTTATGTTGCAACAACATATTTAAATAGGATGAAGCTGTATATTCTTCTTGTTCGATGTTGAAAGATAGGCATAAAATGTAAGCTGTGAGAATCTGTATTTTGTGCAACCTGTATCATGATAACATAAAACTCCATGTCAGATAAGAAATAATATATTTCCAGTGGGTTTATATTGTGCAAGAACAAAACTGGTGTTTCGGACTTGAAATACATCAAAACCGGAGACCTGCGGTCCTTGGGATCGATGAATTTCAAGTCCCACCCAACAGGTATTATTCTGGGACTATGAACCCGCTGAATATATTTTATTTCTTAAAAGAGTGCACCCTTGGCATTTTCACAGACATATTAAATTTGTTATTAGGTCTGTGGCATTTTGCATAGCGCCCTTATGCTACTAGTATGGAAATACAGTAACCCTATGTAAAATGTGTGACCCAATGGGTGTGGCTTTATGATCAAAGGGTGATCATTTGAACAAATTGGTAGAATTGAATTGAATTGGGGTTTTAAGGCGCACCAACACATGAAAGGTTATATGATGCCTAACAGGCATGAACATGCCAGGCTCCATGTACATCGAGATAAAATATGGAGATTGGGCCTAGGACTTTCTCACCCTGAACTGCAGAGTTGCTGCAAATTCTATTGTTACAGTGAGACACTCCATTTACACTGAAGCCACCTTTATTGTTTTTCTGCCACTGCTCTTAGTGATGTGAGCGAGATGGCACCTGAAACAATGCAGGGGTCATGATGAAGATCTTTAATGAGCATGAACAAAAAATGACAAAATGAATATGAATGGGTGGGGGGATCCTACCCTTCTGCATGTAACGGTGTGTTTGCAGTGGTTGCATTCTACCCCGGCAACCACACAGGGACAAATTGGTAGAGGACCACTAACTAATGCTTCATGTAAAATATCAAAGATATACGTTATGTTGTTTGTAAAGATTGTTAAAGTTTTCTTTTACACATAATTCACAGTATCAGTGCCAACTTTGTCCCCATGGTTACCTTTTGACGCTACATGCAAAATATCAGAACTAGCTCTTGTCTTTTAAGAAGAATTGAATTAGGGTTTTACGGCGCACCACCACAAGAAAGGTTATATGGCGCCAAACAGGGATGAACATGCAGACTCATCCTCCATTTACATCTAGATAAAAATGTGGAGAATGGGTCTAGAACATTCTTACCTGCAGAACTGCAGAGATGCTGTAAATTCTATTGTAGTTACTCCATTTACGATGGAGCCACATTTACATATGCGGTGTCATGAAGAAGACCTTGAACGAGCATGATAAAAAAATTACAAAATGAACATGAATGCGGGGTCCTACCCCTCTGCCTCTAGCGGGATTTGCAATGGCTGTATTCTACCCCGGCAACCACACGGGGATCTTTTAAGAAAAAGATTTTTACATCAAATATCCTAAATGAATCAATGTTACACTAGGACAGGACTAAATTTGACTCAAGGACCACCATTTTTAAATTTCCCTAGACCTGCAGTCCCGAGGCAGTACTAAGTTTTACCCCAGGCGGTATAGGGTCACCATTTGAACAAAACTAGAACCAAAGGCTTACGGCACATGCAATGTGTGAGAGCGCTGTGCCTTGTGGTTTTAGAGAAGAAGGTTTTTCTAGTTTTCCCCCATATATGTCTATGTAAAACATTCTTTATACAATTGAATTGGGGTTTTAAGGTGCACCAACACATGAAAGGTTATATGGTGCCTAACAGGAATGAACATGCCAGGCTCATCATCCTCCATGTACATCGAGATAAAATATGGAGAATAGGCCTAGAACCTTCTCACCTGCAGAACTGCAGAGTTGCTGCAAATTCTATTGTAGAACACTCCATTTACGCTGGAGCGACGTTTATTGTTTTTCTGCCACTGCTCAGTGATCTGAGCGAGATGGCACCTGAAACAATGCAGGGGTCATGATGAAGACCTTTAATGAGCATGAACTAAAAATACAAACTCTGACGCTACAATTTTTGAACCCGGGAATTTGTAAAACTTTAATAGTCCAGGATTTGATGAATGACTGATGAAATTAACTTTATCAAGATTATAAGGTTTTAAACTATTTTTAGTAACAGTGACCGTCTTAAATGTTGAGAGAAGTTGTTTAGGCAAAAGAAAGTTTATGCTGGACGGATGGACAAAGAGCGGTCACCATAACTAACTTTGAGCCATCGGCTCAGGTGAGTGAAAAAAAAATTAAAAATATTTAAAGACATTTTCTATAGTTTTTTTCTGCATAACAGATTTTCTTTAAACTTTTTGTACAGTAAGGCTGTTATATAAATAGACAGAAAAGGCAAATATAATGGTAGGTCACCATGCTTGTTAAAATTTTAAAAAATAATTTGTAATGCCACCGTCATGTCAATCTGTCCAAAAAGTTGAACAAGTCCATGAAATAGCTAAATAAGATATTTTTGAAGCCTAATCATTTATTCATTGGTCACAATTCTGCTAAAATTGTATTAAAGTAAAGAACATTTAATTACAATAACATTTAAAGCTCATCTTTATGTAAAACCTATATTTTTTTACAAAATCTGTTGAGACCATTACCACAATTTATGCACAAATTAGCCCATAATGATACAATTTCCTTTTTTTTTTTGTATGTTCCCAATAATAGAATTTTTTTAAACTTTCTTAGCACATAGTTTAACATATATAAAAACAAAATTTGCAATAAAAATGATAGGTCCCCATGCTTGTTTAGAAAAATAATTTGAAACCCTACCCCTATGCTAAAAGGCCAAGTTTTGTATGAAATTATATAGAAATGGTTTATTTTCCTTTTTTGTTATGTTCCTAATAACAGAATTTGTTCAAACTTCCTAGGCACTTATTTGAACATATATTTAGACAATACATTCAAGTAAATTGATAGGTCACCATGCATATTGAGATTTAATATTGTTTTTTGGAACCGTAACGTCATGGCTCCAATTATCGTGGTATATCGTGGTGAAACGTGAATTGCGCTACAACCATTTTTAATTGATCTCGATTTAAATGATCTCTGAATTCAGTAATATATCATCTTTGTTTACATTGACAAAATTATCTCCCGTAAATCACTTTTTACCGGATGTCGTGAACTATTCCGATTGGGTCGGAAGATTCCATTATTGATAGAGGGTCCCCATTATCCAAATGAGATATTTTAAGGGTAAACCATGTTGTGAAGTTAATTCATGTTGTGAAGTTAATTAAAACTTTATTCAGACAAGGTTTAATTGATGTAAACATGATTTACACAATCACATATAATATCAGCTAAATCTTAAATTGGATAATTGTAGCGGACACGTAAACGTTTACTTAGCGACTTTTTGCATATTGCATCAGATCACATGACCAGCTCATGGGTTTGCTACTGTACCGTATAAACTCCAAAAATTGTACATATAGTAAGATTTTTGATTAAATATAGGAATTTTGTATGTTTTATAATTATTTTAAATCAAAAACACAAGGTTCAAAAGCCAGCCCATGGCCGCTCTTTTTTCAATTTGAAACCCACACCGAGACATTTGGCTTGGCAGGGTAAATGCTCTTTATTATAGGATGTACGGTATGTGCTACGCAATGCCTTTTTATGAATACCCCTTCAGAAAAAATGGAATAGTCCGAACTGGTGTGACCCAGTAGAAGCAGCGTCTGCATTCTGGGACAACAGACGGATGAATGTAAACACGAAGTAACTTTGTTAGGGGATATATATGAGGTAGAAACGTTGTCCAAACTTAAAAAATAGTTGTTCTTTAACAGATTTTTACTTTTCTTAATACTTGGTGCAGTTGATTTACTTTTTATATTCCAACAGTGTTGGGGATTTCTGGTAAAAATAGCTCACGAGCTGTGACGTCACTCATCGTCATATATAATAATTATCGCGTGTAATGACGTACCACGATAATGGGAATACCACGATAATGGGGGTCATGACGTTACCATTATGCTTAATTTTTTTAATTTTGTTGGAATTTTTACAAAATGCTATATTTTTCCTATTTTATGTATCTAATAATAGGCCTTTATTTAAATAAAGACAATAAAAAAAAATAAAAAAAAAAAAAAAAAAATAAAAAAAAAATTAAAAAAAGAAAATTCAAAAAAATAATAAAAAGTCAAAAAATACAACTAGACATCAAAAGCAACATTCCTGTAAATTTGTAGGAAAATCCATCCAATAGTTTTAGAAGAGAAGTCGCCCAAAAAAGCTGCGCATGGAAAACTACAGCAAATGCCTTTAACATATACAATTAGCATAGTTACGTGTCTCATATTGCTTACATATGAATACAAAAACTTATATATTTCTGTTTGATTTAAACACATAAAATACAAATCAAGCTCTCCACATGTCATTCTATTATGTGCAATTAAATACCTTCTTTAAAGTATTCTTATAAAAATATAAACAAACATTAAAACATGCAAAGTGATAAAGATTTTGAAACACTTTCTGACAAACAATACTGAAAGAATCCATACACTTAATTAATTTATTGCAAACGTATATTGAAAGTAAAACGTACAAAGCCAAATGATTTTATGTATGGTATTCTGGGCAGGTTTATTAGCCTTATCAATAACATCATTAAATATCGGTTAAAGATTTTAAACAGCGCATTGAAAACAAGTATTGCAAAATTATTTACAATGTACTTAAAACCGATCATACGAACAGCAGTGTTTCATTTCCTCCTTCTCAATTTTACTGTTTTTGTGTGTAATTGTACTATTTTTATTTTCACACAGTCATGTATATTTGTGTGTGTTGGTTTGTCATGTTTGAAAATGCAAATAGAGTATTTTTGATTGTGTTTTAAATGTATGTGTATGTGCTTATATGTTCATGACATGGATATGATTAAGTATAATACATCAACCACAACATTGATATATTTATATATGTTGAGTCACCGTCTCCGTGAAATTTTAAATGGAAATTCTGACGTGTTCATGTGTGTCGCATTTTCGTTTGTTTTGTTTTTGTTTTTGTTCTTGTTAAAAGTTTGGCCCCCGCCACCCCCCAAATATTTGAAACATACTGTTTTGTGCTTATTGGCCTTGTCAATTTTCTTTTCTCTAAATTTGGCCTTCACAATAATTGTTCCTACACCTTTAAGGTACACTTCCTATACTATAGTATATATGTATAAAACACACACGTTTTGTTATAAAAACAATACACTTTTATATTAAAGGGACAAATGGCAATCTTTATCTGTTTAATACTAACAGCGTCCCATAAGTTTTTTTATATATAGAAATCGCATATTTACCAGTCGGTATTAAAAATTATTTGTATAGTTAAAAGCAAATTATTTTTGCATAAGACTAATTGTTTATTATATTGCACCAATAATCAATAATATGCTAAGCTAAAATAATGAAATACAATTTAGAAATCCGAATTTTATATCCTTTTGTATTATTACATGTGTATGCAATCAGATTTAAAAGCTGAAATGATACTGGATTAATAAGTTGAGGTCAAATATTAATTAAGAAATAATAAATGTATACCTATGTTTTATCGGTGAATAAAATTCACCGATAAAACACAGGTACATATTTATTATTTCGATTCTAACACAACAATAACCGCATTGATTACGTAATTGTTGGGGCACTATATATTATGTCGGAGGTCAAGGTAATCAGGCTGCTATGTTAACAGGCTGTTCCATTGGGCGCCCCCGTATGCAAAGTTCTGTGTTTCAATATACTAGTAGTTAAATTACGTGACAAACAATTAAGTCATTGCTTACGTCATATATTTTGCGCTGTATGACATCAAACGCTCTCAGCTTGTTCAATATGCTTATAAATGTTATATGTACTGAGGCATATGATGGGTTTATATCGGGGTTGTGCATGGTTTGGGAGCATGGCAAGTTTGTTGTAATTAACATTTCATTGAAATTACTGTTGCGTTTAAGACATGTCATTTATTTACCAAGTGACGTCATGTAACGTGGCGCTTCCAACGGATGAAATATACGCGGGAGTTAATGGAACAGCTGTATTTTATCGTAGAATAACATACAGCTGTCTCTCTTCTTTGTGTATATGAAAGACTGCGGAGGTCGTGTTAGAATCATTGATAATTACTTTAAGACTGCCTTGTGTCTCTTTAATTTCGATGGTAAATTGTCAATATAACTCATCTTTCTCTTCGCATATAAATATATCACCTATACAGCATGGAGTTAAAACATATGCATAGTTTGAAGTCTTCAACTTTGGCAACACTGGTTTTGGGTTTTACGGCACACCAACAAAAAAAGGTTATATGGTGCCAACAGGAATGAACATTCCAGACCCAACCTCCATTTACATCCAGATAAAAAATATGCAGAATGGGCCTAGAACTGCAGAGTTGCTGCAAATTCTATTGTAAACACTATTTTTCGCTGGTGCCACAATCATTGTTTTTTGCCACCGCTCAAGTAGCACCTGAAACAATACAGGGGTGATGATGAAGACCTTTAATGAACATGGCAAAAATTACACAATGAACATGAATTCGGGGGCTGATTTTACCCTTTTGCCTGGACAAGCAGTGGCCCTTTTCTTGCCTGGGAACCACACAGGGCTATATGCATATACAAATATATCTATACGCATATACACATTTCAGTGAATTACTGGATTTTATGATTAAAATAAAACCATATATTTTCATTGTTTACATTTCACAGGTGAGCCATATAAGATAATATTAGCTTTTATTTTTCAATGCTGGAATTACCTTTTTAAGTGTTAAAAGCAACTTTTTCTTTTAGAAAATAACTATTAAATATATATACTACGCAAAATTTGCTAAAGATCACTTTTTTTGCTGTCTAAATTTCTTGCTGAAATAAATAGCATTACCGTATTTCTATTTTACATGAATTTCTTTAGGGCAGTGTATGGTCATGTGATCTCATGACTTGATTCAAATTGTGGAATTGTTAAAGTATCAATGAAATTAATATCCTTATTGTGTATTAATTTCTAATAAAATTATATGGAAGAATAAAAGTGATCCTTAGCAAATTTTGAGTAGTATGTCATTAGCTTGGAATTGGTCTAACTAAGAAAATTAGTGTAGTTTTGGAAATTTGTCAAGTACTTCAGGAATTATTGCTGGTTTAAATTTTTTCCATTTTTTTCCCCAGAAAGTTGGTATGAAAGTTATATCATTGGATAGAAAATCACTTAACTAATATAATGAGTCATAGTTAATTAAAATGTACTTTAAAAGTTATGGCGAGTTAAAAACAGAAATTTCACCATACTGAGTCGCCGACATTGCTGAATTATTTTTTTTCAGCACAAATTTTCCGGGTTTCGAAGATATAATAAAAAGAATGTTTGTGTCGGTTTGTCGTGAATATAGGATTTATTTTCATCTCGAAGTGAGAAAAATCAAATATTTTCACTCGTGCCTGTATCCTATATTCACTCCAAACTAACGACTATGCTGTCTATATTTATAAGCATATAAAAAGATATGTATAAGAATATAAACAAAATTATATTGACAAGCATATGAAAATATTACCTATACATCAAGTTAAAAAAATGCATAGTTTAAAACGTCACCCAGCGACTAGATGTTCTTTCTTTATGATTATAATAAATGATTCAAATCGAATGGGATTGTCTGTTGGCCGGCTTCAACTTCAGCAACACCGGTTTTTCAGTTTCTTTCAGGCAAGACACAATTTAGTGATGTAAACTGACACACTGATATGCATTTTATGAAAAAATATTTGTTTATAACGTTCATTTAATGCTTTACTTACAAAAACATTATCAAAATAATTCATCTATCTATCAAAATATTAATTTTAATATGATATTAAATACATGTAGTAAAGAAATCTGCATTAAAACTTCCCCATTGTTACAATGTAATTACTTAAAAAATAGTACATGTATATTAAATTAAATTTTACAACAAAGCTAAGTATAATATTATGTTTATGTGTCCGATCAAATACATAAATTTCAAGATATTGTGAAGGAAACCAAAATTTGGCAAACTGCGTGACGTGGCAGTTTTTCGCAGTCACGACAATGACTTATTGTGTAGTTAATAAGAATTTTGACATTTTCAATACAAGAACTTTCAATTGTACAATTGTCTTTGTGAACTGTTGTACCCATGGTTCACAAAGTATAGATGCATGCCAGTTACAAATTAAACTGTGCAGGTTCGAATATTTTGTATGTTTTATTTAACTACACATCAAATTATTTTAGTTTAATTCTATTATGTTGAAGCCATTACCATTATATTCCAATAAACATGAACAATAAACATTGTCTGTATTGTTCTAAATCCATCTTTAATAATATGCTTATGTGTCCAATCAAATACATAAATTTCAGGATGATGGGAAGGAAACCAAAATGACACAGATATGTTGCCAGTCCATTGATACTGTTGTCAGTTAGGGCTATTCCATTAAAATAAACCCGAGACCCAAGGAAGGCAATTTAATAAACATCTATGGGTGAACCTTATTTCTGAAGGAGGGCTGGCGTGGCGCAGTCGGTAGCGCGGCGGATTTGTAACCGGAGGCCCTGGGTTCACCAATACATGAAAGGTTATATGGCGCCTAACAGGAATGAACATGCCAGGCTCATTCTCCATGTACATCCAGATAAAATATGGAGAACGGGCCTAGAACCTTCTCACCTTGAACTGCAGAGTTGCTGCAAATTCTATTGTAGACACTCCTTTAAACGCTGGAGCCATGTTATAGTTTTTCTGCCACTGTCTAGTGATATGAGCGAGATGGCACCTGAAACAATGCAGGGGTCATGATGGAGACCTTTAATGAGCATGAACAAAAAATGATAAAATGAACATGAATTATCAGACTAATATTAGAGTTGATCTACATTAAAAATATTGCCCAACATTCATTCATGATTACAGCTGGGAGGTACCTTTTAATTACTAGGTTTGTGAGTATTCATCACTGATTAACACAGTAGTTCAGTCCGATCTTGAACATTCACAAAGTATGCCTCTCCCTACACCCTGAGAGATCTTGAGATCTTGTCTAAAAATTCTTGGAACTCAAGAAAACAATAGCTCTACCTCTGAGCAACATTATTATTAAGACCACTATTACTTATATGGACAGTTCTAGCTAGTAAAGTATAATGGTTGTTATTTATCTACTGCTGAATAAAAATGTCTTCTAATAAATATACTTGATTTATCAACGTAATAACCATCAGTATAATAATTATCAGCATAATAATATTGTTTTCTCCAGTAGTTTTTCCACAATCATCTATATAATATAATGTACCCATTCTTTTGACTTTTTAATAACCTATCATCAATACTGAATTGCTGTTATTTTGATTATATCATTATCGACTAGTCTCATTTATTGACGTCTTTGGGTGCTTTTTCATGTTACATACCGACGTTTATAGATGCACCCTAGTTGGAGGACGGCACATATCAAAAAACGTCTTGCCCTTCTTAGACGTGTATTTTATGCACTACATGTACATTATCGCCCAACCAATTTTTTTTTTTTTTTTTTTTTTTTTTTTTTTGAATTGGGTTTTGAAGGTGCACCAGCACATGAAAAGGTTATATGGCACCTAACAGGCATGAACATCGAGATAAAATATGGAAAATGGGCCTAGAACCTTCTCACCCTGAACTGCAGAGCTGCTGCAAATTCTATCGTAGAAACTCCATTTACGCTGGAGCCACGTTACTGTTTTTCACCTGAAACAATGCAGGGATCATGATGAAGACCTTTAATGAACATGAACAAAAAATGATAAAATAAACATGAATTTGGGAGGATTCTACCCCTCTGCCTACCCATCCAAAGGAATTTCTTTTTTAGAAATGACTAAAAAACTTGAAGATTCCTCCTGATAATTCCCTGATATTTTGATAAATAAAACATCAACACAGACTGACTCAGACTAATTAATTTAGTGCCACACCTTCACTTATGTGTAGGACTCAATCTTTACCATTGACAGTCAATCAAGTTTACTATGAAATATTAAAGCCATTAACATTACATATATGAATGTTTTAAACATAATGCATGTAGTATGCACATGTATGTAACTTGACTTCATGTACGACTATTTATCCGTACTGTTAGCCTAATTAATGAAGCTTCGAAACAGCTGACTGTCCTATACCCTGATTTTATCTTTTCAACACTTTAATTTTAACACACCTTTGGCACTATTTCCTCACCTTTTCTTACTTTTAAACTTTTTATCTTGTCTGCTAACAGACACAGGCGCGCGACCTGCTCAAACTTACCCATGAGGGTGAGGAGCAGTATACGGAGATAGATATACAGTATTACAGACCGTCATATTTTTTTAAAATCATAAATGATCTGTTAGAGTGAAATTTATCTCACGATATAATACTATTAGTCTACATGACTGAACACTCAAAAAAGTTATCATGTTTGCCCTAGTATTTCATACCATTTCATGAAGAAAAACATAAAACTATGGGTTGTTCACCGTGGCTAGGTCAGTCAGATTTCCTGAACAGATTTTGTGTTGTTTGGCAACTCATGTATGATGATGTTTCCTATTCCGTATCCATCTTCATTAATTCATCAACTTATGAACAGATTCATTGTCTGTTTCTCTGCAATTGTCTTGATACTTCTCACTTTCGGAACAAAACCTCCCCGTTCGTTCCGATTTACGATTTCTACTTTCGGTTTCGTTGATACAAATATATACCAAGTATATATCTATCAGTTTTCCATCATTTTCCTACTGTTGCTTTTGCTATTAATCGTACTTATCTTCCCGATTTTCTGTTGTTTGTTATAGATTATGAACTATAAAGTTGATAATCAAAACCAAACCTTTAAATTTCGCGACAACTGAATCGGGTCTCGTTTTGAGCCAACAAGCGAGGTAACTACCTCATTCCTAAGTAGCCGGATGTCCCGAAATAGCAGCCGGCGTATGCGCATTCGTGTTTTGAATTCTCAAAAAATAAACCTACGAGAACATGTCCTTGATTATTAATCAATTGTTGTCTCGCTTTTTAATAATTTTCTGCATAAGACAGTTTCGGCCATTCAGAGACAGCGATAAAATATCATTTCCATAAACACGGAGCGAGCTTCTCGTTTTTTTTCCCCACATTCTCTACATTTCAAACTATTTATAGATTTCCACGTCATTTGTGAAGACTCAGCCAATCGGTATGGGGATTTACGCACAAATTTCCGACTTCCAAAAGTTCCTGCATTGAATTAGGCCATTTCGGCCATGCAGTAGCTTTACCGTATGCATAGTTCCATTTTCGGAACAGCCATTTCGGAAATGCATTAAAGTTGATCAGCCATGCATATAAGAACCTTGTTCTGGCAAACGCACGCCTTAGGGATTTCCCCTAATTAATTTCCTTCCCCGGCTAAATACACTGGCGGTGCCGGTGTTTCCCTAGCTTTACCCGCGCGCACTGTACATATATAATTCCCTCGCACGTTTTTGGGACCATTTCGGGGAGAGTTATCGTCTTTTCCGTTTCCAGCCTCATTTCAGCACCGAAAATGCCAAACTAAATTCCAAGTTTTACTGTTCCTAAACCACTTTTACAATGGTTTTTAAAAGTGAAACGGATTCCTCATAACCTTAAACAACGTTTAAAATATACGTTCTCACACAATTCTTTCAACTTTGATCAACTTTTATTAATTTTTCAAGAGCCTTAATTCTCCGTAGTTAAACCTTTTGCAAACATGTTATTGTAATGACCTTGACCTTCACGCATCGTTCTCTCGTGGAAACCTAAGTATCACCTGGTTTGATAAAATATGTATAATATTCATTATTGGTTGGTTAGGGCCATTTTTTAGTGGTGGTGGCAGACCACCCACTTATTCCTGGGTAGAACCAGTACCGTACACCTCTCACCATCTGTAAGAACAGCACTTTCTCACTTACAAGCTACCAGTGGGATTCAAACCTAAACGGGTGAGAGGCAAGATAGTTTCAAACACAGTATATTTACCCTCGCGAACACGGAGGCACTTGACCTCTTAATCACATCGTTTTAAAAAATACCTTCTGAAACTGTTATATATAAAAAAATATCATTATAAAAAATATTTATTATTTCCAGCAATAAATTATTAAATAATGTATCACAGCAGCTGCTAACTGACTATCACAGTTATTGCTAATTGACCATCACAGTTAGTGATAACTGACAATCATAGTAAGTGATAACTGACCATCACAGTTATTGCTAATTGACCATCACAGTAAGTGATAACTGACCATCACAGTCAGTGATAATTGACCAATTTATCAGTTATTCGTACCGTCTGTTTGCTATGGAAACTTTCTGAAAATGAACATGAGGCTGATAAGACTTCATTGGCATAAAGTGGTTAAATATATCAGTATATGGATGAATGTATCGTTAAAAGTGCCCTTCATTTTCTTTTGTAACGGTTACATGCAAGAATAAGAAACACAAAATAGGACACCACTCAGGAATTATTTCAACCAAGTTTCATTTGTATCTGGTGTTGATTTGGGTTTTACAGCGCATCAACACAAAACAGTCATATGGCATCAACAGGAATGATTTTGCTCATCTTCAAAATGCATCTAAGATACAACAAACATTCTAATCAAATTTAAGGAAATCAAATGCTACAAGATATTGTGCACAAGCTTTTTTTTTAAAATAATTGATACGCTCAGTAGCCTACATTTGAAAACGCAACACTTGGCATTTTTTTGAATTTCTAGGACGAAATTGAAATCATCGTGCAAAATGTGTTTTAACTGAAAGAAGTAGAGCAAACCTTACCAAACTGTTTATCGCCATATGTTAACCTTTGGGGCAAAGAGACTTGTGTACTAACATAAAATATAATCTTGATTTAAACAAAAAAACAGCAGACTAAAAATAATCGAAAATTGAACATCATTACGTGGTTCCGCCTTAATTCCATTAAGCGATGGGAAAGCTTATATTAGCAGGATTTTATAACAGATATTTCGACAATAAAACATGTTTAAAAACACTTTTCACTAGAATAAATGCGATAACCTGTTTAAAATTACGTATTAAATGTTTAAGTTTTACAATATGCAAACTTTTTAAGTCGAAATTAAGGTTTTATTTCATACACCAGCCAACCCTGTTTTTGCTTCTTGGAGAAGGGGTTGGATGGGGTATGAAAGTTAATACTCGGACCACGTAATATTTGCATTTTTAAATGTAATGAGTGTGTTATCAGCACACTGTCAATACATTTTGGGACTTATGTGGTATATTCACAATGCATTGCACATTTTCAGCACACTGTACATATGTTTTATGATCTGCTGGTCCCCTTGTAACCAGAGGTTGAATGAAATAACCAGTATGTACATCTGCAACCCTGGGTTATATATGTACTTAATTACAAAATGAATGTAACAGTTAAATATCATGTTTAGCTTTAAATAATTTACAAAACCTTAGAAATATCTTCATTTGATTCGCATCTCCTTTTTGATTGCAAAAACATAATATCCCATTCAAACAATACTAATCATACTAATAATCTCCTGTGTTAAATATGTGTTGCTCTCATTGGCAAGTTTTGTACTTCCAACCTCAACGATATGTTCAGCCGGTCTTTATCTTGTACTCAACACATTAATGTCTTCATCAATATTCTTCCTGTCCAGTCTCTTATAACAGACATGTTCTCACTTGATCTGTTACTCGCTGTCTACATATCGCACACTTCCTCATGGTTGGGGCACAATCAACGCACGTGACTAGGTGGCCGCATGGAAGGAACACAATACGACGGATGTTAATATCACAAACTTTACAAAGGAGCAGCTTCTTAAGAACCTCATTTTCTAATTTCAGATCTACAATAGAAAATAGGAGTTACTGTTAAAATTTTCTGAAACTATTGAAAAATCATGAACATTAATGATATTCATCATTCAGAGTTCTTAAGTTATTTACTTAATTCATTTTGACCTAATAAATAAATGTATTTATAGGCTATCATGAGTTTTGTCTGTTTTGCCAACTCCGAAAAAACAAACACAGAAAAATAGCAATCTTTCACTATTTTTCTATCTAGCTAGAAGGGTGGTACATGGAACACTAATGTTTCACATGCCTTGTGCTTATTTCAGCAAGCACAGTCTTTTTATTTAAAATGTTAAAGCTCATGAAAAGAGGCATACATATGCAATGGATAGTTGATAAGGAAGAACTGTATAAAGTTTCATGACCATAGGTCAATATTTTGCCAAGTTATGAGACAGGTTAGGTTGCATCGATAGTTGATAAGGAAGAACTGTATAAAGTTTCATGACCATAGGTCAATATTTTGCCAAGTTATGAGCTAGGTTAGGTTTCATCTTAAAGTTTCTTGAAAAGGGGGAAAACTCTGCCAAAATGATTCAGGTTATTGGACATATGTAACAACATTCCTTTGGTTAATATGTAGATGTGTGTGAAGTTTCATGAACATAAGCCCAATACATTTCAAGTTATGGCCAATTATGAGCTGGGTTAGGTTGCAGGTTAAAGTTTTACGAAAAGGGGCATAACTCTGCAGAAATGAAAGCCAGAGTTATTGGTCATGGGTAACAATATTTTGTGTGGTAAGATGAATATGTGTGTGAAGTTTCATGAACATAGGTCAAATACTTTTCAAGTTATGGCCAGTTATGAGCTTGGTTAGGTTGAAAGTTAAAGTTTATGAAAGGAGGCATAACTCTGCCAATCTAACCTAGTGTTCCGTTACTACTTCTGGTCATGTCAGCTCCACCTGTAGCTCCTCCTACTGCCCCGATACCTGCCTCTCCCTCCTCTTCTCTACCAGGAACAAGTCCCTGTTCTATTTCTTGCAGCTCTGAAATTGAATAGGGATTATCAAATGGGAGCTGTTGTGGTTAACATACTTGGCTCTCATCCCAGAAGTCACAAGTTCAATTCCCGGTGAACTCACACCCTGGGTTTTTCAAATGCACTCCAAAAGTATATTACTATGGCAAGGTACTGTAAAAGTATACCATCCTTCGGAGGGGATGTTAAGCCGTCGATCCAATGTGCAGGGAGAGTAATACCATGTGCATGTTAAAGACCTTGCTAAACTTCTGTGTTGTTTTGTAATTATGCAAAAAGCAAATGCCCCAAGAGAACAAAGAAAGTACCCGTTATCTATAAACAGTACCGGTAATCTATCACTGTCTATATATGAAGAATATAAGATACATTGGAGAGTTGCTGCATATCACTCAAATAAAGATAAAGAATTATAATGCAAACAGTACATCATAATATTAATCTGGTGTAACTATTTCTTGCAAAACAAAGCAGTTTGGTTAAATGTATGAAATGAAAAAATTAACAAGCCATGATGAGAAATTTAAATTACAACCGACACAGTCATTTGGGAGATTTTAATAGTTTTGCCCTTTATTATGGTCAACTTTTAGAATAAACAGTGATCTTTCAAATTATCCATGCAACATTGTGGCTGTGTGTCAATACAATCTCTTATGCAATTTCAGAATGTCATTTTTACAAAAAAATTAGGGACAATTTCAGACATTATGAGTATCAGATATTATGTTGATAAAATATAAACCAAAACAAGAAAATTAATATATACGTATCTAGGTATGTTTTATCTGGAGCATTTTTCTGGAAACACAGGAACGGTTGTTTTTGTTGTTGGCTTAACCCTTAACCCGCTAAGCATGACTATAATAGCTTTTGCGCCCATTGTAAACCCAGTTCAGCCTGCGAGTAAAGCGAGTAACTCGCAGGCTGATCAGGGTTTACAATGTCCAGCTGCTGATCTGTCATTTCCCCCAAAACACCCCTTTGCCACATAAATGGAATGGTCTTAATTCAACAAAAGAACAGTCCATTATATATATGTAGCGGGTTAAGGGTTAAGCTGAACTGGCTAATTATGCTAAAGACCTAATTCTTGTCATTAACAATACAATTATTACAAACAATACAGGATATCATACCTGCTGCGTGTTGTCTGTCTATAAACTGATCGCCCATAATATGCCTCAAAAATCTGCAATGGGGGAACTTTCTGGCATGTTGTTCTATGGGAACATCTCCCCTTTCCCAAGCTCGCAGGCAATTTCCGCATGAGTAGCACTGTACAGTGTCACCACTACCTGTGTGTGTAGAAAACTGATAAATCAGGGACGTAGCTAGCTCGAACATAGGTCTAATACTTTTCAAGCTATGGCCAATGTTAATTTGCAGGTTAATTGAAGTGTGACAGACGACAACGGACGATGACGACAGATGACAAAGTGATCCCTATTAGTGTATGCAATGCTATGCAGGTATCAACTAGAAATGTGTACATGGGACACAGATGCCCCCGCTATAATAATGCTTCACATATTAATTAGAAAATGTTTATTGGACAACATTAATTTTGTGGCTGAGACATTGTGCCCATAAGAAGATTAGATAACAGCTACCCAAGTTAGGGTCAATTAGACATAATTTTTCGGCCATACGGAAGCATGCATACACGCACTCACGCACACATGCACAGGGGTAAACTTTTGAATGGCAGCGGCATAAAAAAATCATTGTTAAATACCCACCAACCGCCTTATTTTCTAAGACATAAACAAATGATTTCCTCTGGACCAATATATAGGTCTAAAATATATATGTAGCAAGTTTCATATGGGTATCTTGATCAGAATTTAAGTCACATTCTTTAAAATAAACTAGACAATGATTATAGTTGATCCGCTTTAACAGCACACGTGTGTTGCCTATGATGGCCCTTGTTTCAGACTGTTTGGCATATGACTATTGTCAGTAAGAGTAGATATTGTAATGAAAACATAATATAAAAAATTGACTTTTAAACTGAAACTATGACAGTGCATTAGTTGGCTGATGATGTGGTTTATGATTGTCATATATCAAAAGTCTTTAAAAAAAAAAAGTTTCAGGGCCCGGAATGTTTTCGTGAGCAAACAAGAAGCCCAAGAGGGCCTCTTTATTTGCTTTATGTTTTCCGTAAGAATCTCATTGAAAACATCTTCTGACAAATTTGGTGAAAATCAAGTAAAAATGAGGTTTGCATGATCTAAAAAAGTGTGGATGGTTGTTGTGTGTGTGTGTGTGTGGGGGGGGAGGGGGGGGGGGGGGGGGGGGGGGTATGGATCGAGTGTCAGAAATGGCTGCTTCAAAGCTTTTCAGGGCTTTTCAATACATTCTTAACTAGAACTGTCACCGGAGGCGAACAAATAACCCCCACTGGCAACTTGTTGACGGGTGGATAAACATACAAGACTTTGTTCCTGTAAGATATATAGACATATGGAAATGAAATGGCCATAACTCCTACAAACACTATCAAAGTCATCAGTCTTATAGTAATTGTGGAGTTCAACAACTGTGTTCTTAAGTTTCAGTTTATTGAGGAATAGGCCGGACAAGAATTGCGTCTACAGACATATTTTGGAAATACAAAGAGCCATAACTCAATGGAAAATTATCGAACCGGAACGTCATGACAGTATGCGCATGTCCACTCAATATTGATACTTCCTAGCAAGTTTCGTGAAATTCTAAAAAGGAGTTACTGAGAAATAGCCCAGACAATAATTGCGTCTTCGGACAGATTGCGTCTACGGACATATTTTGTAAATAAAAAGGGGCATAACTAAGTGGAAAATTATCGAACCGGAACGTCATGATAGTAAGCGCATGTCCACTCGATATTGATACTTCCTAGCAAGTTTCGTGAAATTCTAAGAAGGAGTTGTTGAAAACTTGAATGTAAAACATACTGTTGTCATATATACTGAACAAAAAAGGAAACGTTTGACTTTTATGCTGTTATTTCCATAGGCTAGTTTTTGAGGGCGTATAAAAGCTTAGACAGCGTATAAAAATAAACAATGTTTGATGTTTGTAAGCACACTTACGTGAGACTAAATATCCCATTAAACAGTTTCAAATTTGCCAAGCAATAATCTTTTATGATACGGAAATGTTAAAGGGAGGTAATTTGATGATTGTTGATAATCAAACGCTGCCAGACTCTAAACAATCTGTGTTATGTTTTTTATTTTTTTTTTGGTAAGGAACATATAGGGAATATTGTCTCGGACAAATTTCGGTAATTTTCGTCTTTGTGGCCAAAATGCATGTTTTAAAAAGGAGGCTAACTCCCTTGTGTACTGAACTTTTGAAAAACATCTTTGTTTGGACTATTGTTGGCGGTCTAAATTTTATTCTTAAAACATTATTAATTTTTTCCTGTTTTGCTGTCTAGACAATCAGCATCAACATCAGCGGATGTTTCTTAACAATCTATCAATTTGACCATTCAAATATTACGTAGGTCAAGTAACGCAGAAACAACTTTCCCTGCCCTGATTGAAGATGTATTTCAATCAATACAAACCAGCATAGAAGAAGCCAGCTTCTGCCATCTTGCTGGGACTCTGGTGGTCCCAAAATGTCCCAGGAACTGCAGCAAGCAGAAAATGATGCTATCCTGCTGTCAACGTCTGCCATGTCATGATGCTGGGGATGAGCATAATAAGATGGTCGCCGAGCTGGTGTCCTGCGTGATGGACCTTTTAAAGAAATACCATAAATAGATATATACTTTCAGTGATGGCCTGCCATTTTCTAGATAACTAGACTGACCTATTCAACATATGTCTTTTTTTTCATTGACTCACTGTAATATTGACCTGCTGTCTAATATTTCCAATTACCATCAATGTTGGCTGTTGTGTTTTTTGGCCCCCTTGCCAAAAAGGATGTTTTTGCTCAACTTTTATTGGATAAAATTCCCCTCCAAAAAAAACAAAAACCTTTTTTTTTTTCAGTGTTATAAATGTCCATAGAATTGAATTGTAAATTTATAGTCGCACCAATAGCTAAGGTCATATTATGGCGACTTTTCAGCTTCCATTGGTGGAGAAAGACCCCAGGTGCTCCTTAAAGGGCACCTTTTGTGCACAGACTGGCACCCGAGAAGAACCACCGATGATCCGAAATCCAGTTAGATAGCTTCCTGGTCCCAAGAGGGCTCGAACCCACAGCAGTGAGGGGCAAGTGATTTCAGGTTAGACTAACCACTCTGTCATGGATGTTCCTTATGTAAATTAAGACTGAATTACTTATTTTATAAATATTTCCACCATATTTTAGGTTCCATTCCCCTAAACCAAACAAAACACAGAAGTAAGCTATATGTCATGCATGAAAATGGATATCGTGTACTCATGATAGGACTCAGTTAGTAGGTATGTAAACAGATAGGTTTATAAGTGCGTTACTACCGTCTCATCGCAGAGCTAGCTTTTATGGCGATATCGGTAGAGCGTCAGCTTCACATGCAAGAGGTCCCGAGTTCAAACCCGCTGAGTGCCTAACTATGTATGTGTAATTTTTCCGGTCCGATTACATTGGTGGAGATCCGGGTAGGCATTGTATGAGGTTTAATTCCCAAATGCCTAGATCATTGTATGTGGTTGTCTATATGTGTTGTGTGATATTTGAATGTTTCAAATATCAAAAATGAAAAGGCTGGGTATGTAATAGGACTCAGTTAGGGGGTATGTAAAACGACAGGTTTATAAGCGCGTTACTGTCTCGCCGCAGAGCTAGCTTTTATGGCGATATCGGTAGAGCGTCCGCTTCACATGCAAGGGGTCCCAAGTTCAAACCCGCTGAGTGCCTAAATATTTATGTGTAATTTGTCCGGTCTGATTATAGTAGGATGTACAATAATTAACCTAGGTATAAGACATATTTCCTTTGTTGGGCTATTGTTACCTTTAACCTTCCTCCCTGTAGGCATATACTCCATGTATGAATATTATGTAAACCATTTTCTTTGACACTGACCTATTTGTCATGTTTACCTTTCAAAGTGATCTTGGTTTTGACATATTCACCCCAAAATTATTTGGGGTCTACCTTACCAGCTTATCAGTTTGTTTGAATGGGGTTTCATAACATTCTTTTGTGGTAGCAGCAGACCACCTCATATTTCCTGGGTAGAACCAGTACTGTATACCGCACCCCAACCTTAAGAATTGACACTTAGCACTTGACAAGTAGCGCTCTCAAAGGGATTAAAACTTGCAGCGGTGAGAGGCGAGAAAGTTTTAGACGCAGCAGCTATTATGAAATCAATCAACCTTAAATGGTCAGTGACCTTGACCTTTCATATATTGACCCCAATATCAACTCCTCACACAAGATGTGCATTTCAGGGCGCCTGGATGTCGAATATGAATCAAGATTTTTTTTATTACTTACTATAATTATGTTTTCATACCTGATATGGTTAGATAGAATGGAAATAGACGCTCCTGGATTTATTTACAATCTTGCCTCAGCCATCCGCTAAGGTTCAAAAAGCCCAATATTCGTTTTAACCCCCCATGTTTACATTGTAAAAATAAAACAACATGGCGGCACTATCTTTAGATACTTGTCATCTGTGCAGGACTGCTTCTAGGGTTCAGATGTACCAAGTAAAACGTAGGCAAAGCAGCATTGTGTTGTTTTTCAATGGTCAGCACCTCCAGCAATCGATCATACTTTACTTTTATTTTGGAATGACAATCATAATATCTAGCAAATAAAAGGTAGGTAAATAGTATAATGCATTTATACTTTGTTATTTAAACCACTATTGGTCAAGTGATTTTTTTTAAGTCACCTTACCCTAGAAAAATGGAATGTTCCGTCCACGTCATTTCGGTATAAACATGTGGGGTCAAAATGAAGTTTTGGCTTGCGAAGCTTAGCGGATGACTACGGCAAAATTGCAAACAGATCCAGGAGCATCTGTTTTCATTCTATCTAATCATATCAGGTATGAAAACATACAGGATTCCCCACAAGTAATAAAAAAAAATCTCAATTCATATGAAATCACTGTGTGTGAAAACCTTATACCGGTATATGTCCCATCAAACAAACAACTTCTACTTGTAACTACTTACCACCTTCACTGCACTGAGAAATCAGACTTCCATATTGATTCTGTAAAACAGATTTTAAAATATTTAATTTAAAAAAGATTTTTTGTGAGTCTAATTGAATTGAATGTTGTTTAACAGCTCATCAATACATTATAGGTTAATAAGTGCCACCTCAGAGAGAGGAAAGGACATATAGGAATTTCAAATTTCACTGACCATTGGCAAAACTTCCCTGAATTTTCACTGCGACCTTAAAAAACAAGAAAATCGGTTGAACTTATCATATGGCACTAGTGTATCACCCAGAAGTATTCAATTTGCTGTCCCATTAACAGTTTTTGATTTATACTCTGGACTAGAATTAAAAGTATAAATTACAAAGGTCACTAACTCTAATTTGAATAAAGACAGTGTTTTTGCACTCTGCACTTCCTCTCATTGCCCTCTATCACTGTGTGAAGTTTCATTGCAGTCCCTTACATAGTTTTGAAGTTATGCTCTGGACAAGAATTCTAATTCTAACACGACCTGCGAAGTCTTTCATATACACAAAGAAGAGAGACAGCTGTATGTTATTCTACGATAAAATACAGCTGTTCCATTAATTCCCCGCGTATATTTCATCCGTTGGAAGCGCCACGTTACCTGACGTCACTTGGTAAATATACGCCACGAAGACAAACTCAACAGTAATTTTAATGAAATGTTAATTACAACAAACTTGCCATGCTCCCAAACCGTGCACACCCCCGATATAAACCCATCATATGCATCAGTACATATAACATTTATAAGCATCTTGAACAAGGTGAGAACGTTTGACGTCATACAACGCAAGCTATATGACGTAAGCAATGACTTTAATTGTTTGTCACGTGACTACTAGTGTATTGAAACGCAGAATTTTGTATACGGGGGCGCCCAATGGAACAGCCTGTAAACATAGCAGCCTGATTACCTTGACTTCCGAGATAATATATAGTGCCCCAACAATAGCGTAAACAATGGGTTATTGTTGTGTTAGAATCGAAATAATAAATACTATCAAAATTACACTAAAAAACATTTATCCAAACCCTATCCAGGTGTCAGGTCACAAAATAATTTATATGTGCTGATTAATGCACTCGTGATTTAATTACTACGCATCCAAACTCCTAACTGTATTTTATTCACCGATAAAATACAGGTACTTATTTATTATTTCTTAATTTGAATGAATAATAATAATAATAGACTTTATTTATTGAGGGTAACACATTTTGTTTGTGAACTAATCTTCCATGTGGCCCTCTAATTTACATATTTACACAGGTTTGCAATATAAACAAAGGAAGAAAAAGAAAATAAAGTTAACAATAAATTTTGAAACAGACATGCATTATATACATCATATACAAAAATACTGAAGCTAAAAAGAAAATGTGCACATTTGATATGGTAAATAATTTAGATGGTTCAAGATCGTTTCAATTTATGCAGGAGAAAGTGATCTAAAACCTGAGGCTCTACCAGAATGAGAAAAACAGCTATTTTTTATAATTAATGATGTATAAAAAAAATTCATGTTGAATACAATATTAATGCTGATTTAAAGTAAAAGACATCTATGTCAAAGTATAATAAGATAGTCATACTCGTAAAAGTTGTTTATTAAGATACTCTTGTTATTATCACCTCTTTTCCTTCTTTTTTTTTTTAAAAATCTAACAGTGTTGCAAAGTTTAAGGCACATTTTCATTTTAGAATCAGCATAGCAATTACAAACAATAACATACCAGATCAGAATTGCAATTATAAACAATAACATACCAGATCAGAATTGCAATTATAAACAATAACATACCAGATCAGAATTGCAATTATAAACAATAACATACCAGATCAGAATTGCAATTATAAACAATAACATACCAGATCAGAATTGCAATTATAAACAATAACATACCAGATCAGAATTGCAATTATAAACAGTAACATACCAGATCAGAATTGCAATTATAAACAATAACATACCAGATCAGAATTGAAATTATAAACAATAACACTTTCATACAATGTTCTCCCAAAACCATTAAATAAGAAATAAATGGCACATTGCTTTTAGATTTAACTGAGGGTAAGTTCCATTTATTTTTTATGAACTTTATACAATCGTTGTGGAAGGTGCTTAGAGTTTTCGATTGTTTTAGGTCGTTCGGCAGATTATTCCATACAATTGGTCCTGAATATGCAATACTTTGTTTAAACAGTTCTTTGCGCAGCTTAGGAATAATAACATTGTGAGATTATAGAGACCGCAACTGAGGTATTTACAAGTCTTCTTTTAAATATTTCATTAATATAAGAAGGTAATGAGGATTGAGATACTTTGTACATAAGTTTTGATGTTCTTAAAGTAATGCGTTCAAAAACAGATAGAATTTTTAAATCATTCATACTTTGTAATACATCATTAACATCATAGCTAGTCAAGGATTATTCTACAAGCACGCTTTTGAAAACATAAAATTCTATCCTGATTTGTTTGAGATGTACCACCATAAACAACATTACAAAAGTCTAAATGAGGCTGAATAAAAGTTTTATAAAAATTGCACTCTGTGAGCTATAGCATTAAGAATTCTTTAACCCTAGAAAGCAGCCATAGATTTCTTGATACTTTTTTAAGAGATGTAATCTATATGGGCAGACCAAGTCAGATTGTTGTCTACCAGAACTCCAAGAATCTTATCTTGCTTATATTATTAAGAAGATCATAATTTAACGTTAAACTGAGTTTTTCATTTTTAAGAGATGATCTCTTTTGATGACTTGTTATAAGCATTACTTTTGTTTTATTCGTATTTATGATCAAACCATTTAAATTTCTTTGCACCACACTGAAAGCTCTTGAAGAGCCTCTTGTGACTTATGCTCAATAGAGGCTAGAACCTTATCTATTGAAAACAATGTCGTATCGTCTGCATATAGATCCGTCTTTACCCTATTTGTATAAAGTGGTAAATCATTTATGAACATAATAAATAAAAGAGGCCCTAAAATAGAACCTTGTGGAACACCATTAATTATGGTTTCAACATCTGAATATTGGTTACTTTCAGATACCCTTTGATTGCGCTTTTAGAAGATAAGATGTGAACCAGTTAATTGAGGTTTTGGATAATTTGTACAATGCCAGCTTTTTTAGAAGTAAAGCATGATTAACAAGATCAAAAGCCTTTTTAAAATCACGACTGCACGGTTGTTTAAAAATGCAGACCAAAATACTGGATACATAATTATTAGTGCCCTTGTTCATGGAACAAATCCTGTACTGCCTAAGGAGAACCCTTCATATAACTGGCTCATACACGGTTGAATGCTGTTCAATGGCTACTAAACACATTATAGGTTGTTTTGAGCTGCCACCAGGAATTATACTGAGGAATCTGAGAATCTACCCTACTAGCTCTTACTAATAATAGATTCCTGTATGTTTTTTAGCATGATTGGAGGACAAACTCTGATACCGCCCGGTTTACATCCCCATCAGAGGGATGAGACTAAGGGAAAGGGGAAGGTAAAACATTTAATCCCTAGGTAAGGTCGCACGACTATCGTCATTTACTGTATAATTACAGTACAGCTCACGTGAAACCCACACTTTACTCTTTCACGCCGAGTGAGGAATTTTGATGATAAAACTACTCGGAGTGGGAATCACCTACGCGAAAAGCTCTCGGCGTACTTACGCCATGATAATTCGCGTAGACAAACTCGGAGTTCGCCGAGTCGAAACTGCACAGGTAGAGGGTGCAACTTTTTCTAATTGCAGTCATTTAAATGAATTATTATTCAATACCTTCAAAAAAATCGAAGACAATTGCCCAGAAGACAATTTTACTTTTGTTTTGGAAAAGCGAATGTGAAAAAATTCGAATGCCCGGATTATGTATACTGGGTCACCATAGTTATATAGCGGTTCTTATTACCGGCTTCGTGGCGACTGAACATAAAAATTAAATTAGTAATTATGATACTGGAAATTATAATTACATTTTTTAATTAATCGTTATTTGTAACAAATTTATTCTGCTGTTTATTAATTTGTTACGACCAAACTCGGCGAATCGAGTAAAGTGTGGGTTCCGCGTGAGTTGTATGTATATTGAAAGTTTGATGAAGAAATATAAAGAAATGAAAAA
The DNA here is from genome assembly GCA_037043455.1 of Cyrtodaria siliqua. NCBI lineage: Eukaryota > Metazoa > Mollusca > Bivalvia > Adapedonta > Hiatellidae > Cyrtodaria > Cyrtodaria siliqua. The sequence goes on along the minus strand of JAWPHD010008647.1, from coordinate 37,098 downwards.
GTAATAGCCAAAAGTGTTTTTGCAATGCCGGATAGATGCATGGCGACAGATAAAATGATCCCTATGTGTTGCTTTTTTCCCCGAAAAGGCAGCACAAGAAGTAAGTAAAGTAAATCATGATAACCTCATTATGCGCAGTACTCGCTTAGATACTGAAGTTCAAGTTTTAAACTAGAACTATCACTGAAGTTGATGAAATTAAATTTCTTATTACCCCAACTTTTTTTTGAAAAGTTTTGAAGTGAAAGGCACATGAAGTTTATTATATAATATTACAGTCAAACAAAGGGTCATGATTCTGTAAATTATGTGGCAATCAACAAAGTGTGAATTAGAGGGACATAAGGTCACCAGTTGTTATGTGTATATGAAGTTTGGGAACAACTCATTCAAAACTGTTTTTGAAATTCAAATAATAACTAGAAGGATGTTGCACGGAACACTTGTGTCGCTTGCCGTGTGCTTTAATAAAAGTCAGAGTTAACAGGTAACAATTATCTGTGTGGTAACATGAATATGTGTATAATGTTTCATGAACATAGGTCTAACACTTCTTAAGTTATGGCCAATTATGAGCTTGGTTATAATAATAGGTTGCGGTTTAAGATTTTTAAAAGGGGGCATAACTCTGGCAAAATGAAAGTCAGAGTTACTGGACATGTCTGGACAAGTCTAACAGCATTTCTTGGGTTAAGATGAAGATGTGTTTGAAGTTTCATGAACATGGTCAAAAACTTTTCAAGTTATGGCCCAGGTTATGTTAAAGGTTAAAGTGTGACGGATGACAAAAATGTGTTACGTGACATTATACAATACTAGAGTGCAAAATTCTAGGTCAAACAAAGGACCATAATTCTGTAATAAATGTGGCAATCAACAATGTGTCAACTAGAGAGACATAAGGTCATCAGTTGTTATGTGTATATGAAGTTTGGGAATAATCACTTCAAAACTGTTAAAGTGTTTGTGAAATGCAAGTAACAAAAATGTGTTACAGGACATTATAAAATATCGGTGGAAAATTCTAAGCGAAACAAAGGGCCATAATTCTGTAATAATTAGGCAATCAACAATGGGTGATGTAGAGAGACATAAGGTCATCAGTTGTTATGTGTATGTTTTGGTACAACCCATTCAAAACTGTTTGAGAAATGCAGTTAATTAAAAATTGTTATGTGATGCGGCATGACTTTACGTTCAGCGTGATTCCTATAATTATAGCCTCCACTTCACTTTGTGGAAGCGAGAGTATAATTAAATGAATTGAGAAGCGAAGGTCAAGGTTAAACATGTTACAACACAGGTTCTTTTCAATTAATTAAGCTAAAGTTAGTTTTACTTACAGTCAATGTGGATCGTATAAACTCTTCACCTTTGGTCATCTTAATGTGGGGGCAATACGGATTTAATCTGGCATGCCTCATGTACAAGTCGTCAGTTATGACCCAGCCGGAAACACGCACACGTACCAAGCACACAAAACACTGGACCATGTCATCGGGACCTATAGCATACAATTGTATATATATAGCAAATGAAATGCATGTGTTCTAACTGGAAGTTAACGAAGAGTTTATGTGATAAAGAAAAATAGGTAATCAAGCCTCTCAACCACAAAGGTCACATAGTTTACTCTTTATTGGTATTAATAGTGCAGCCCCTAATAACACCAAAGTAGGTGAAATGTTTCACTATGAAACATATCTTAAATTATCTCAGCCTAAACAGTTTGGCCGGTGCCTAAATCAGAATAGCAAATTATAATAGCAAATTAAACCTTAAATTATGTCAAAGAAATAAGTAACAAAACCATTTTCAACATTCGCAAAATATCTTCTTTTGTGTCCTCTGAGGTCAAATGCTAACTGTTACTGTCACTAATATCTCTTTTTATAGGACCCCTTTCAATGCTTTTAAATGATAAAAAGTTTTATGCTAATAAGGCAATTAGCTAAAACAGTTTGGTTCCGATTCAACCGATCCTTAATTTTCTGCCTAACTCTAAAACATTCTTGTTTTTTTTATCATTAAATACGGAAGAAGTAATCATAGAATAAATGACAAAACAGAGGACTGAATAATTGTCCATAGGTTTTATATTTCAGGTTCAATATTGGAAAACAAATGCTAAAATAAACATGAGGCCCAGAAGGGCTTTCTCAAGCTCTGTTGGCTAACATGGCTCTTTAACAACACTGGAAGTGGCATATGCATTCTGATGCAAAATAACAAAAGTATTGTTTGTAATGCAGTTATATTAGGCAAGAATATCTGTTTTTATCTCATCCTCTTGATGTTCAAATTTAAGGTATTTTCCCGTTTTGTTGAAAAGTTTGTTCCTTACATGATATCATGAATGTACTTAAAAACTGAGGACGTGCAATTTGGTGGGCAACAACCTGTCTATTGATATGATACTGATACGTAACAGATTATTATTTGCAGTATTCATTATTTTAATTTCAGGAATATAAATGGTTATTCTATAGTGTAGCCTTCTAAACCATTAGGAGCTTATTCAACTTATTGTGTTGATCGTACTCATCTTATGTATGTTTGTGGCGTGCATTGTACCATACTGTGATTGTCCCATATTGTCCAGTATGTAAGTGTACTTAGTTACTAGGTGAGTTGTTAGATAACAGGTTTTAGAAGTCTTAGAAGTGTGAGAGCTAGCTCGATGGACGAGAAGTGTTCACTGCATGTGCAACAATAACCAGAATGCACCATTCCAAAACTAACCCCGCCCCCGGATTCTATCTTTCCTGCATTCTTCTACAAGCTGTGTCTGAGTAAGGTCGTGAGACCGAACTCTGTATAGAGACAAATTAAAGTTAATGTTCTACCTCTGAACAACATTATTATATTACTTTTATATTTTACAAGCCGTAAATTTTAATTTGTGATGTGCTGGTAAGAATATTGTTTTTACTATTAAATTGTATTGAAATGATGAGATTATGAAATGACTATCAGTTTTCCGTTTTAAGCAAATAACTTATGCCTATTTCATTGTTTCAGGTTTCTACTACTATTCCGTAGTTCCTACTAAAGAACATAATACATTGTCATACTGCAAAGAAAATCCTCAGGATTTCATTGGTCAATGCGCCGTAGACATGAGCCCATGTCTACGTCTCGCGACGTGAACATGGGACGAATTCCCCTTAGGTACTCCATTACTCGAATACACAAAAACAAAATGGCGACGATAACGTTGCCGATTCGTTTTGGAAACCGCCCATTGTTTCCTTCCTATCGCTTTTTTGCGCTTTCCACTGTGTGTAAAAGTCTGAAATAATCGTAAGTGTATTTGTTTTGGCAATTTTACAGATAATAAAACATTAACATAGTGACAAACTACGTTTATTTTATTAAAAAATCCGCCAAATTTAAGACGTTAGAGCGATGACGTCACGAAAGTAAACAACGTCTAGTTAGAGGCACGTTACGGGGAAATTGGCGCAATAAAAATGAAATCGTGTTTTTGGCCGTATTTTTCTTAAATAAATGGTTAAAACTTTGAAGTATGACAAATTCGTCATTAGGATTCTTGACAGGGAACATGGGCTCACATTCCCTGCCTGGAAATATATATTCCCCCTCGCCTAACGGCTCGGGTTAATATAATTTCCAGGCAGGGAATGTGAGCCCATGTCCCCTGTCAAGAATCCTAATAACTAATAGAATCATGCGTCTTATAATTATATCTACAAAGACCCCACATTGTACATACGCATTCACACGTCTGTGGTTCTACCCAGGTGCCTGCCCGTGCACGAAAATTGCCCGGAGGGGCACCTGGGATCTTCCTCCACCAGTGGAAGCTGTAAAGTCGCCATATGACCTTAGCTGTTGGTGCGACTATAAAATCCAATTCAATTCAATTCAACTTTTATGCCAAAATCTAAAGCTGTTCCTGAGTTCACCTTGACCAGTGACCTTAAAAATGAAACACTGAGTATGGTACTCAACACAATCTTACTGAAACTAACCTTCATATCAACATTCGGTCAAGTTAACGTATCAGCCAACTGAAATTCCCTGTATACATATCTCTCAAATAATCGAGGACAATAACTCATTATTTAATTCATCCAAGATATGTCCTAGCTGTCTAGTTTTTCAGACCAATTGAATTGAATTGGATTTTATAGTCGCACCAACAGCTAAGGCCATTATGGCGACTTTCCAGTTTCCATTGGTGAAGGAAGACCCCAGGTGCCACTCTGGGCAATTTTTGTGCACGACCGGGCACCTGAGTTACTGAGAACCACCGACGTTCCGCAAGCCATCTGGATAGTTCCCTTACATAAAGATTCCTAGGCCCTTGAGGGATCGAACACAGTGGTGAGGGGCAAGTGATTTCAATTTTTTATTTGTATTAGGATTGACACCCACAATGTTTCCAGAACGCCTCCAGTACCATTAAAATGTTACCTATTTTCGTAGAATTTTGAGGTTTTTTTAAAGTCCCAGGGTTCTCCACAGGATTATTTTCAAGCATAGTGGCATTTAGCGCGTGCTGGGGGAGGGTACGGGAGTGGGAAACCCCCTCCTGTGTTCGATTTTTTTGGCTTTTAGTAACTGCCTGTATTGACGGTGAGGCACTCTATTGTGTGATATAAGTGATGGTAGGAAGCCATATATAATTATATATTTATGATAATAAACAATATAATAAATAATCCATGTTTTAAGACTTTTATTTAAAAAAAAAAACTCATAAAAATATTAACTAAAATAAGTTCATACACAATAATACATACACAATAATACAACACACATCAACACAACATGCAACATCTGAAATACATACAATAAACAATAATAAATAATCCATGTTTTAATACACGATGAAGAAGAAAACATACAAAGATTTATTATAAGTTTATACACAATAATACAACATAAACATCAACACATCATGCACACATATAATACCATCAACTACACAATATTCATCCCTGGAAATAAAACAGCACATTTGATAATACTTAAAAAATATAACCTTAGCACTCAAATAAATCCAACACAAGATAGCCCATTCAATGTCTTGACTTGTACATATTAGCTAGCAGTTCCTTTTCAGATGCTTGACCTTTTAGGTCTGGCCATGTGCCATTCTTCCACTGCCCTGTCATATTCAAACTGATGGAGGTGGGCCCTGCATTGTTACTGCCAGCAGTGCATTGAGAACTCTGTTACACATAGTTGACCTGTGCTGTCTTAATTCAATCTGCTGTTGATGTTGGAAGAAGCAGACCAACAGCTGCAATATTGTACAAGTTGGGGTGAGACTCCTGTAGCTCTCTGTCATTCTTTGTAACCTCCCTCACTTGTCTCCACTCGATCATCATTGAATCTTCATCCTGGTTAAAGTGGCGGGCCAAGGTCTGAAGAAACATATATAAATAATTTAATATATTATAAATATATAATAGACCAACACGCTTAATAATAGTAATAACTGAATTATTTTTGTTTTATTTTGTAAGTAATTTCTAGTATTTTTGTTTTCAAAATATTGACAAGCTTTGAAGTAAACAGATAAATAAACTACCTTCATTTCTTCTTATCTTTTTTCAAATGACCAGATATTATCCCAAAATTGCTATTTATTTTATTTATTAACGCACAAACTTAAATCAAATGACAATCAAAACAGTTATACTTACTTGCGCAAAACAAACAAACTCTTGCACATCACAACTTTCATTTCCGTCTTGAACAATACACGTTAGCCGATACACAAACTGCCAATATTAACAAACTTTCCAGTTCAACTGCTTTAAGTTACATTCGCCCATCCCAATTATCTCCCAATTACTGATTAATCCACAACAACCCGACATAATCCAATCAACTCGTGATAATTGCAATTTGTTGTCAACAATCCACTAATCACACAGCGTGTTATCGCACGTTCTGCATACTGCATAGATCAGTCACGTGTTACTTGTGTGTATTGTTTGACGCGAGTTTATGAATTTGTGTACGGTGCGCATAAGGGTTTTTAAAGGCGGTGTTTGCCTACAGATCAAAGCACCGCGCTCTGGTTTTTAAGCATAGCGGCGCAGTTTAGGCACCGCGGGATGTAAGATTTTGGAAGTCAAGCGCAGCGGCTCCGCTATGCTTAAATGGCCTGTGGAGAACCCTGAGTCCCTGTCCTGCCACTAACAGGCAAATAATATGTTTACAACAGTTTCTAAACTTACTGAGGATGAGTTATATATCGCCCCCTTAATGCAAAAAGGAGTCAAGTGACATTTTCACATATTTTGACATTTTTAGATTTCCTGAAGGTTTTCGACCATATCTAACTACCCTAAAAATATCTAGGTTATATTTGCATGGATTCATATTGAAAACGATTAGTGCTAATTGGAGTCAAGTGTATTTTCAACAATGTAGTTATGCAAAAAGGAGTCATGTGCTATACCTATTACGCAAAAAGGAGCCATGTGACATAAATGACTCCTTTTTGCATTGACTGTTAGAATATGATTGTAAACCAAATGTTATTGCAAAAAGGATTCAAGTGCATCTTTTCATTCATTAAATGTCAATTAAAATTCAATTTATAACAATTTAGTGCCCCTTGTGTTGTTTTTCCACATTTATGTTATGCAAACATTCCTGAAAAGTTTACATAAAACAAAGCAGAATGCTAATTATTAGTGATGACAAGGGGCTTATCAGATTACGGATAGTGTTTGCAGTAATTAGTCCTGGAATTTATATCTGTGAAGAGAACACCAGTTGTTGGATTTTTTAAAGTTTGGCCAAGATGGATATGGATGAATATAAGGTAAATTTAATTACTTTTTATCATAAATGTATGCTTTAAAGTTTATTGAGCATTTAATTGATTGGTATATTTAGCTTGGCAGTGTTGTATTGGTTGATAGTAACTAAATAAAATGTCGTACTACTTGAATTGCTTGTACAGCATGTACAGTATGTTCGAAATATGATTTCCTTGTTCAATTACAGATTGACCAGTGGTCAGATGAGAAATTGTATGAACAAATATGCAATGAAACATCAGAAAATGGGATGAAAATTGTATTATTTTGCTAGATATTATTATGTATGCATAATAATTATGCGGTTATTTTCATGGTTGGATATACTACCGTCCAGGTGCAATTGAAGAAATAACCATTGCACTTTGACTATTACTTTATTATTATTTCTTCTAGAACGTACCTTCAAAATATTAATATGCAAAATAAATCTTTATAACATAATTATCATGATTATACTGTATGTATATTCGTCTGTCAATGTACATAATTATCATTAATTACAATTTAATAAACTTGTTTTAGTGCAAATCCGGGCAGCAGAGACGGAACGGCAATCTCCTGAGATATACACTGCAGTGCGCATAGACATTGCTGACAAATCTATCCCACAGACTCACACAGTAACTGAGGAAAAATCAGATTCGGATTCTGAAGACAATATTCCTTTGGCGAAACTTGTTCAACAGTCTCTTGTAACCAAACGATTGCCTGTCAAAAGGAAGCTTATTCCAGCAGAGAGAGATAGTTATGAAGACAATGTGTCTGATGATAGTAAGAACATTTGCACATACAAACAGTCAACAAGTGAAATATCTGATGATGATCTGACGAGTCCAAACTTTAAAAGAAGAAAAGTACGCTGGAAGAGAGCAAATGGCACAAAACAAAATGAATGTAAGAAAAAAACAAAAACGCGCCAACTTTAAAAGAACTCTTTTAGAAAAAATCTGATGGACAAGGTAAACAAAACTGTTATACAAATATTACAGGAAAGAATAAAGCTTCTGAAAGCAAAGCGAACAAAGCAATCTGTCTCTAAAAAGTTGACAGGCATGTCAAAAGCGAAACAGCAGAAAAATGCATGGTGTTCAAATGATGATAGCTAAGTGTCATAAGAAAAGACTGGATAATTTACTCGCAAGCAACGATCTCAAGCGAGTACCTGTGACATCAGAAGGCAATTGCTCCTTCTCTGCAGTTTGTCAAACGCAAAGCCTTGCTGGATGCAAACAATTGTGTGCGGATGATATGCAATCTTAAATATGCCAATATCTTCTACAAGAGAAAGACAAGTATTCAGAATTTTTCACAAATATGGATGTCTTCGAGAATGAAGTTGATAGTTTAAGAAGCAGTGGAAGATGGAATTCTGTAGCAGCGGACTGCCTACCCTTAGCGGTTGCAGATAAATAAAATGTTGCTAATTTTCTCTAGTGAAATGAATACACCAGTCTATGATATCCGGCCAACAGACGCAGCAATAGCGCCAACACAAATGATTAATACAGCACATTTAGCAGTGAGAAATGAAGAACACTATGATGCTACAATATCAAAGACGAAAATGAACACAAACATCCAAGTGTCTTCACCAAATATACAGTCGAATGGACCAGCTGCATCACCTGGGAATCGCAAATCGCGACACCAGAAAAACAGCATGATCGAACGACAGATGCGTGTACGCCACACAAACGAGCAGATTATAAAAGTCCTCATAAGAAAGTAAGAAGTCGAAAGAAAATGAGAAATGAAATGAAGCGGAAAAGAAATGTACCAAAAAATGCAAGATGTGGAGGAAAGGAGTACATATCTGTCAAATGAACGCCAATTCTAAATAAAAATGTGCACCCACAAGATTGCTCACGTTGTCGCTACAACTTCAATGAACATTTTTCTGAAGATGACAGAAACCAGATATTCAACTGTTACTACGGACTTGGTTCATATGAAATGCAAAGACAATTTATCTGTGACATGATAATAAAACAAGACATTGGAAGGAAAGGAAAGGGCAAGAAAACAAAGGCACTGCAATACTTCTTACAGAGCGGACAGAACAAGAGAGAAATAATTTGTAGAATTTTTTTCAAGAAAACACTTGCTATTAGTAACAAACTGATATCATACACGATGGAAAGAAAGCGCCATGGAGTTTTTGACGGAAAAGACATGTGAGGTTGTACACCATCAGCAAATAAAATAAGTGATGGATCATGCAATGTTCAGTAATGACCACATCAATTCATTTCCAAAGATGGAGTCTCTTTACTCCAGAAAAACATCTAAAAGACATTAACTTTCTCATGATCTTAAGATAAAGAACATGTGGGAATTGTATAAAGATGAATGTAGCAAGCAAAACATCCAACCAGTGAGCGAGGCAAAGTACAGGAAAGTGTTTTGTGAGCAACACAATCTGTAATTTTTTAAGCCCAAAAAGGAACAGTGTTCATTGTGCGCACGTCATAAGATAGAAAATTCCATTAGTGACGAATTGCAAGAGGAGTATAATCATCACCAAAACGAGTATGATAATGGACCTTTGGAAACGGCCGAGCACGACACATACGAAATATTGCAGTCTCGGTTTGATTGAGACTGTTCATGAGCGGTAGTGAAATATGCTACCTACCGCTCACGCCCTCTAGCCCCGGGTTGAGCAGAACTCAATTTTCATAAAATCAATAGTACAAAATGTTAACCATCCCGAAGATGGCATGCATATGGCGGTGGACATGGAGTGTACTTCTTCCCCATGTCGTACGGCGTATGGTCCCAGTATCTAATAAAATTAAATGCCCCGAAGAGCGAAATAAACATAATGGAATTTAGTTGGGAGCAGCGGTTATGAAGCCTGCGTTTCAAAAAGCAGACAACATATCCTATGAGTGGTTAAACAATACCCAGAGCCTTTTATCGGCCGGAGTTGTGAAACAACCGATTCAAAAATTAAGTAAGAAAACAAAAGAAATTGAAAATGTACCACCGATAACTAAATATAAGTATCGGGCTTAGCGATCGAATGAATAACAGTACTGATTGCAAGCGCGGGGAGACGTTTTACTGCCGCCACACTGCACAAGCAAGTCCGGAAAAAACCAAGCAAGAGAAAAAAAGGAGAATGATAAATCCAAGGCTAAACAAGACAATAGCCTGTACGTTGCTACTTTTGACATGCAGACAGTATTAACTACTCCCTGTTCACTAATTGGATTTGTTTATTGTACTATTCCAGAAAACTCTGCTGCTATAATCTGGCAATATATTCTTTAGCAAATGGGCAAGGGGTTTGCCATCTTTGGGACAAAACTCAGGGTAACAGAGGATCCAGTGAAATAGCTGCATGTTTATTAAAAAATACAGAATCGGTGTGTTCATCAAATTCATTGATTAAAGAGATCACATATTATTCAGACACATGTGGCAGTCAAAATCGAAACCAATTTTGTGTTGCCTCGTATGTGTATGCCCTTAACAAACTGCCACAACTGCAGATACTCTATCACAAGTTCCTGCAGTCTGGCCATTCCCAGTGTCCATGGAGCAATTGAAGTGGCAAAAAAGAACAAATTTATCCCTCACAATGGAGTACTTTTGTCTGCCTTGCAAGAAAATCAAAGCCGTATATAGCAGTTCCATTGAAGTACGATCAGGTTATTGACTTTAAATCTTTTGTGAAGAACTGCTAACTGAATTTCAAGTCCCCACCAACCGGAATAAAAATCAATTGGCTAAATATACGTTGGATCCAGGCACGACGTGATCATCCAAAATCACTGTTTGTAAACTACACGTTTGACCCCAACTCCTTCATAGAAATTAAATCCAGTCAAAAGGATTACGAAGGAGAGGTCACCAAGTTAGATGGCCAGAGAAAGATTCGGACATTGGGTTTTGCTATGAATCGAAACAACCGATCTGTCAAGAAGAAACAAGACCTGGTTGGTTTGTGTGAACGGGGGATTATCCCAGAAGACTTTCACCAATAATATGAAATGATAGTAACAGGAATCCTGGCCCATCTGTTGATGAAGAAACAGATGAGGAATACACATAATAACTCCTACTGGCAGTTGATTACTTCATATATAACATTTAAACAGCAGATCAGGACACAAAAACACTGAACAACAATAACCTCGGAATGTATGAACACATTGTTCGTTTTTATTATAATAAAAAAAATGACTATAAACCCTTATCATGCTTGTGAAGAACTGTAATCATTATATATTTCATTAAATACAGCTATACAACTCATAATAATTATTAATTGTTCATTTCTAAATACCAAAAGGTATACATGAACCTTTTTTGCTGAAAATATAATGCTACAATGTTAACTATTTTGTTATGCAAAAAGGGTACAAGTGACACATGACTCCTTTTAGCATGGTTAGAATTGAATATCGCTGGATGCAAAAAGGAGTTTTTACTTAAATGGTTAAAATATTATAATACCAGTAACGTTTCGAATTTAATCATATCATGAATTTAAACCATTAATATATATCTACATGACCAGCAAACTTCATCATTGTAATACAATTCTGTGATTTGTAATTTACATTCAAACCTTTAAACTCGATTATCTCGAAAAGTATAAAATGTCACTTGACTCCTTTTTGCATTAAGGGGGCGATATATGAACTTACATATTTTGAAAACAAACTCTATAGACACAATATAAACAGCTATTATACTTTTAATCGGCACATATAAATTATTTTGTGACCTGACACCTGGATAGGGTTTGAATAAATGTTTTTTAGTGTAATTTTGGTGGATTAGTGCCTTTAAATCAATTCATAAAATCATCTTAATCTCACCTATATAGAAAAATCCTGCCACACATAACTCGTCTGGATCTAAATGAGTAAGCCCTCGATCGTTAAATGTACATCGTCTGTCATCCACAGAGACCATCCTTTGCATCAAATATTCATACTGGAGACTTACGACATTTGTTTCAACCACATCCGCTGCTGTCAAGTACCTTGGAATGATCAGAGGATAATCTGATAAAGGAATGTTTCCACTAATTCCACAAACAAATCTACACGCTGGATAATGACTACGATTGCTCGCTGGATGTTCTGCTTCAAGAATATGATGACAAGAAAAGCATTCAATTCTTCCGTTTTCGTCGACATAAAATCCATTGCACGCAAGACAAATAATATTCAATCCTTGCTGTTGAATGTGCCTCTCATCAACAACGCCAAAAGTAGCCAATCTGCGACTTTCATGTAGGAGATTAGTTTCTCTGTCTCTTAAGATTTCGGGAAGAAAATCATAAAGTTGCACAGTCTCAGCATCATGTACACTAATAAATGGCTGGGCTGGACATACTTTAAGCTCCACACGTTGACCATTTCTGACTTCATAGAGATTTCTTTTAAAAATATCACTATGTTCCCCCATTTTTTGGAAAAACTCAATGACTTTGGCACAAATCTTGCTTTTCATGAAAAAAACATGAATTAAATTGATTAGTAATCCTTTTCCCTTTGCATATCTTTTTTCTGAAAAACAAGCCAACTTATGACCACCATCTAGACCTTGCTCCTTTGGAATTGTCTGCACCTCTTGATCTTTTTTTGACAATTTGTCTCTTTCTGATGAGAAATCTCTGTCATTTGCTGATGTTGCACATCTAGGATTTACCACCTGAGTGTTGGTAAGCTTTATATCATCATTCTTTTTTAAAAGCGATTTATCAGGGAACCCTACTGACACAGGTGTATTATTTGCTGCAACCTGATTATGTAGTACTGTCATCTCTTCATTAACACTTTCACCAACGTTAATACTCGATTCCCTGCCTAGCATTAAATTTTCAGCAGCCTCTTCATGACCTTTAGGTTTTGCACTTCTCTCAGTCACCTTTGAAATGCCCTCGAGATCTACCTGTCTCTCATTGGACGGATGTTCTGTCATCTCTTCATTAACACTTTCACCAACATTAACACCCAATTCCCTGCCTAGCATTGCATTTTCAGTAGCCTTTTCATCCTCTGACATGCCTTCTGCATTTCTGTCATTGGACAAGTTTGGATATTCTGTCATTTGTTCATTTTCTTCAGACAGATCAACAAGATCTCCTGTTTCATTTGATTCAGTTCCTGGGCCAGGACTGACTTCTTTTAGGTTATTAGTTTTTTTCTCCATATTTCATGTCATAGTTTAAGTGAGAAAGAGTCGATTCTTACGGATGGTGGGTGTACAGTACTGGTTCTACCCAGGAAAAGTGAGTGGTCTGCCTCCACCACATAAAATTGACCGTCATATATAACCTTGCATGTGTTGAAAATGACGTAAAAAAACACCAAACAAACAAACAAATGGAACGAATTATGTGTTTGTTTACAATAACGATGTTCAACACTGTCGCAGTGTAAGGCTGATTGATACGCTTAAGCTCAGCTCCTTTCCAGCCCTGTACTCATGAGGGTGATATTGAACTATTGTTACGTCTTCGCGATGGTAATCATTCCAAATTATGTCACAGCCCATCTTAGAGCTTTTCAAATTCATAGTTTTTTTGTCTTTATTCTGTTATATCAACAATAGAAAATAACTGCTATTGTTTCTCTCTTAAGACTCAGCAGCTCCTGAAAATAAAGAATAAAATGGTAAAATATAATTGTTGTATACTTTCATATTATATTGAGCTGATCATACAGTATTAAAGGGACACACGGCAATCTGTTTTTTTTAAAAACTCACAACGTTCCGATAGTTTTTCTGCATAACTTGCATTTGTTCATTCATTAATATTAATTATAAGAACAGTATTAAGCAATTTGTTTTTGCATATTACTATTTTTTGATATTATTGCACCAATAATATATTTAAAACTTATAGTACAATAAGACAAAATCGTGAATAATTAAAATTTGATTAATTTAAATGTAACCAAGTTAAAAATAAAAATGATACTGGATATATAAATCGAGACACCCATTTCAAACACTTAAGATTGCCGTGTGTCCCTTTAAGATAAGGCTCAAGATAAGACGCATATCTGCATAATTACGCATATTTTTTCATCAAAATGCATTAATAATAAAAGTAATGCATACAAAAAGGTGATAAATATTGAGAACCAAGTTCCCGTGTACACCATATAATAGCTTTGGAAAATAGAGGGCGCCCAGTCATTATCAATAGATGCTTATTAAAGTTTGAGGTAATGAATGGCAATCCAGCAAAACTTTACTAGTAGATGCTTGCAAGAAAAAATAAGTGGCCTTTTTGTCGTCTATTTGACAAAAATTAATGCCATTTAAATACAGCATGTTTGTAGGGACTTACTTTCAACTGTAAGAAATTCCAGTTTTAACATAAAACAGCATGGTTTTCAATAATTCTGTGAAAGAAATTGAAGAAATAATTGAATCATTTACTCACATACTGATCTTAACGCAAACAAATGGTCTGAAGTTTTGACGTGTTTAATGATATCAATGGACATCAAAGTCATTAATATTATGCATAATGCAATTCTTCATCCCAATATCTGACAAAAAGGAAAGTCGCTGATAGCAAGATTCCCGTATGCTGATTAAATTTGCTCTTTAAACCTAATTAGTGTCCTTGAATGTGACCTTGATATTTTAAATATTTGTATTATAAGATGATTTTTGTCAATGACTACATAATTATGCAAATAATGATGAAATATAAAACAAGACAGGGCTTTTTTAACCTCTTTAAGTGGGGCCTAAATTGGGCCTCTTTCCCAATTGCAACTTTTGTTTTGTAAATTCTGGGTGAAAAAAATTATGTTGAAATCATTGCTCAAGTCAAAACTTGATTGATATTATACCTAACGCATTCATTTTAATAAAAGTTTTTTCTTAAAAAACATTACCCTAAATAGCGAAAATCACGGTCTTTTTTTCCCAATTTTGACAATCTCGTGCTACTTTTTCCCAAAATCAGCAGGCCTCTTAAAGGCCTTTTTTCAATTTTCTCGAAAAAAAAATCATGCAAAATTAAGGACAAAATGGCCTAAAATTGCTAATTTGAGGACTTGTTGCATAATAATGTAGAAACTTTCAACAAATTTAACAGAAGTGGGTCAGATATTATAAAGAGACCATTAGGGTTACGTCAGTAGTAACGTCAGGGTTATGGTGAATATGAATTTAGTTTAGCACTTGCTAAGGGTGCATTAATGAAAGCCTGATGAACGGTACTCAGCTGTCTTCCTATATTTTTGACTTGGTACGATTCTATAATATCCTACCAGAAATAAAAAGAAAACGCACTGAACTGACCTAAACATGTGTAAAAAAGCTTCTGATTAATATATCTCCATGACAAAATGAGCAGGTACTTCCTTGGAACTATAACTCTATTATATTTGTCTGTGATTTGTATAGGAAATACCCGGAATAGAAAATCTACTCGTTTGCTATACTGCGAAATATCTCCCAGTGGGAGTCTTTCGCAGTACGGAACATTGCTCGGCCTTTTCCGTCAGTGGCAGAAATGCCAAATGACGTTCCGATTGTTTTATGGACGTCTTCGTCAGATTCCGCCACTAGGAAATACCGATTACGGAAATTAACGAAGAGTTCCGGTTCCACTTGTTTTGTTTGTATGACGTAACGTTGTCTTGGCATTCTCGTGCAAACTGGTGTAAAAAGGCGTGAATCATTAGAATATTAATAAAATATCATTTTAAATTATGTAATATATAGTTTAATAACCAGTGTTTTTGAGATACTGAAAATATCTCCCTCGGTAGAGAAATGGCTCCGAACACAAAAATAACTAACCACGACTTTGAGTTATGACGTCAATAACGTGTTGGTGACGTCGACGTCATCCACTGATAACGCTAAATAAAGCGAATAATTCTGGTTAAAATCATACATAATCTGATTAAAAATGTAATAAATAGATTATTTAACTGTTGTGATCGATAAAATGGAAATCCTTCACTCGATGGTAGACGTTTGTTGATTTTCACTCACTCGCTTACTCTCATTTGTGAAAAGAACGACATGTCTACCATCTCGTGAAGGATTTCCTATAATCGATCCCAGCAGTTAAATAATCTCTATGTCACGCACCTGCCTGCTAGAACCGATCACTTATTTCACAAATTCACCAGAGAGAGATTGGAAAATGGACAAGCATAAGTTTGTTAAAAAAATAAATCATTTATTTTGTGTGTTTTCTTTAATATATATTTCTGTGTTTATAGGGAGAATATCAACAAAGGCTAATTAGCATCATAAGTAAAATAATTAGCATGCGACACAATGACATGTAAAACAAGCATTCCGTTTTTGCAAATTATGTTGTTGATATTTTATGAGACAATACAGCTGCTCACATATTCATTGCAAGGAGAGCTACCCTATCCAGGGACAATGTGAACATTCTTATACTTAAAGGGAATGTAGCGCTACAGCCAAACCATCTGTATTATTGAGAGTTCTGAAATACTTGAATAAGGGTGAAAGAATTATCAAAATCGGATGATAAACAAAGAAGTTATGATCATTTGAAGTTTCTGTTAAAACGGATATTGAAGCGGCCATTTTGAGAGCTATGACATCACGGTTCTAAATGACCATATATGGAATATTTATAAATATGAAAATTTACTGATTTATAGGGAAAAAATGACAGCAACTGCATGAAAAATATGTAATACTTAATGGCAATAATGATTTATATCACCAGTAAAAAAAATCATTCATTTGCAGTGATTTTCTTCGTTTTAAATGATATTTATCAATATTCCATATATGGTAATATGGAACTATGACGTCATAGTTCTAAAAATGGCCGCTCCCATATTTGTTTTAGAACAACCTTTAAATGGTCATATCTTTTTTGTTTATCATTCGATTTTGATAATTCTTTCACCTTTTCCCAAGTTTTTCAGAACTCTCAGTAATAGAGTTTGTTTGGCTGTGGCGCTATATTCCCTTTAAAGAAAAAAGAAACAGAACTTTTTTAGGGTCAGTATATAAGTACCTTTGCTTTTTCAAATAAACTATTGTTAATTTACCAGTGACTGAAAATTGCCACCGATATCCCAAATGTATTTTTTATTGAAAATTACTGTTGCGTAAAATACGAAATTTAACGTATGCATGTGATGCATGGTTTGTGGAATGTGTACTCAGATACACTTGCCATTTTCTGCATAAATTTTGTCGCGAGTCATCATTCATGAAGAATCCAGGATTTTTGTCAAATTTGGTAAAGTTGTCTTGGTAAAGATGCCAGGTTCACGTAAAGATAAACGTGAAGACACCGTCGATAACTGTTGAACGGAATTTTGCAGCGTACAGTATCTGTTTATCTTGGCGTGCATAAATCCATTATAATAAGACTATTTCAACGTCTGAGAGACTGTTTGACCAACGACAGTCCTAAACAAGGTGTTATGTCATGTCAAGATGACGTTCATTTCGTCTCAAGCACTTACGTCAGAACTTCCGTACCCCAGCGAAAAACGCCGTGAAACCGTCGTGAAATCACCGTGAACATAATGGGGCCTCCTAACAACCAAATACGTGCCAGGACCATTTCTTTCTGAATACGCTGAAGACATCTGTTGCCCGCGTTATATGACGTAATGCTTGAATTGGCTTATGAACATTCATCTGACATCAGATTCACACAAAACTAGTGGAATATTAATATGAGACTTAAATACTGTGTACTGAAATAAAATTATAGTTAAATATTTAAGTTAAATGCACGTCAAAATATTTGATGCACGCAAGGATATTTGATTATAAATACAGAGTTGCGTTTCTTTTTCCTTTAGTATATTTTCTTGAAAAAGAGTATGAAGTTTGAAAATGAGAATGTTCTCAATGTATCACAAAAACAGCAGCTTTCTGAACATATTGTTCGTTGAGCTGCAAACGAAACTATTATATACCCGATAGTTGACAAATGTATTGCGATACATATCATATATTGTGAGCCTAGCTGCGAGAATCGTAGCCCTTATGGTGTATACCTACCACAGAGCTATGATGCGATCTTTTATAGAATAGGTAGGTATCAGGATCAATCCCATCAAGAGAGGCATCAAGCAGCCATTTAAAAAAAAAATTGGCAGGGAACCATTAGTTTTATTATACCTCACTGTAAACACTCCATGTAAAATCCGCATACCCTGCCGGGTTGATATTTCGCGCTATCACCCTCATAGCAAAATATCAGCCCACTAGCTGTTTGAAAAGCTCAGTTCTAAAAATAGATTTTTTTAACAACAACAATTTTTTCTTCATTATCGAGTATATTAGATATTAGGAGTATGTGTTCGGTATAACAAAAAAAATATCCTCTTGAGTGTGGCAGTGGATATTATCAACCTGAGAATGTAACGTCGACCAAGGCATTAGCCTCTATTACATAATAGCTAGTACATGCAAATTATTATACCTCTAGTTCTTGTAATTTCAGAAAAGAATATTTGTTAAAGATTTTCCAATATAACACTATATAAACCTGATTTAGACCCCCAGGGTCACCATTTGAACAGACTTAGTACAGGACCATAAGCTTATAATACATGCAATATGTGAGAGTTCTATGTATTGTGGTTTCAGAGAAATAAAGTATTTCTTTTTGTCCCCTTTACTAGTCTATGTAAAATATGTGACTCTGGGGCAGGACCAAACTTGACCCATGGTCACCATTTGAACAAAGTTGGTAGAGGACCATAAGCTAATAATACATGCAAAACATTAAACCTCTAGCATTGTAGTTCTTTTTTTAAAGATTTCCTAATATAAACTAGTATACTGTGACTCTCATGGAGGGGCTAGATTTAACCACAGAGTCACCATTTGAACAAACTTAGTAGAGGACCATCAACATATAACACATGCAATGCATGATAGCTCTACTCCGTGTGGTTTCAGAGAAGATTGAAGTTTTTCTCTGTATAAGTCGATGTAAGACATGTGACCCCCGGGGTGAGGTCAGATTTAACCCCAGGCTCAACATTTAAACAAATTTGGTAAAGGAACATAAGCTTATGCTATACGTAAAATATTAGAGCTCTAGCTAGCTCTTGTAGTCTCAGAGACATTTTTTTAAAAGATATATGCATTAACTTCATGTTAAAATGTCACACCTGGGGTAAGGCCAGATATGACCCCAGGGCTACCATTTAAACAAACTTGGCAGAGGACCATAAGCTTAAGCTACATGCAATATATGTGGTTTTGAGAAGATTTTTTAAAAGTTTTCCTTATACATGTAATTATGTCCATGTAAAACATGCAAAAAATCTCTATATGCAAACTTTGGACTCAAGTGGCATGGCCATTCTTAACCATGGGGACTTCATATGAAAAAACTTGATAGTCTAGGGGTTGGCGATCTTTTATAAAGAAAAAGCGTCAAAATCTGTTCAGTGGTTCTTGAGAAAAATGATTTTTGGGTTTCAAATATGTTTGGTAGCGGTGACCATCTTTGATGTCGTTTTGACCTAATTTTAATAACCACTGACCTAAGGCTTGGTCCACATTCACCAAGCTGTTTCTGTTGAGAAGTTGACGGTTGAAGCAGTGGCTAACAGCAGAAGGACAATGGACCGATGGACAAGAGCGATCCCAACAGATCACCTTAAGTCTTCGGCTCAGGTGATGTAATAAAAGCCGTGGGGTTTAGGTGTGGGTGTGTGCATGCATGTACGCTGACAGCTCTATGACATACGGTTTCAGAGTAAAAGATATTTTCTTCCCTTTATAAATCTATGCAAAACATGTGACCCCTGGGACAGGACAAAATTTTACCCCTGGACTCCATTTGAACACTTGGGAGAGTTCCATAAGCTAATGCTTCATGGAAAATAATTTAAACTTTACTGTAGCTCTTTTAGCTCTTGTAGTTTCAGAGATTGTTTTTCCAAAGAATTTCCTACACAAACAAATGTAAAATTGTGCAACACTTCCCACCCCCATCCCACACCTCCCCCACCCCCTTCCACCAACTCCACCACCACACTCCCCTGAGTTTGATCCCAGGGTCTATTACACAAAATTGGTATGCAAATATTATTATTAAAAGTCTTGTGATTTCAAAGCAGGATGTTTAAATTGATGCTTGGTAAACCAACACATTTCCTTGCTCCACCCCCACTCACCCACACCCACCCATGGAGTTTGATTCCAGGGTCTATGTTTGAACAAACTTGATATATGCAAATATATGCACAAAAGCCTAGGTTTTGTGGTTATCGAGCAGATCTTTTTTACAGATTGCTGCTTGGTGAACCAACACATTCCCCTGCCCCCTTCCACCCACACACCCCTGCACCCCTTGGAGCTTGATTCCAGGGTCTATATTTGAACAAACTTGGTATGCAAAAGTCTAGGTTTTGTGGTTTAAGAGCAGGATCTTGTTTAAATTGCTGTTTGGTGAACCAACACATTCCCCTGCCCCACCTCCACCCACACACCCCTGCACCCCTTGGAGCTTGATTCCAGGGTCTATTTTTGAACAAATTTGGTATGCAAAAGTCTAGGTTTTGTGGTTTCAGAGCAGGATCTTGTTTAAATTGCTGCTTGGTGAACCAGCACATTCCCCTGCCACCCCTCCCCCCCCCCCCCCCCACACCCCTGAACCCCTTGGAGCTTGATTCCAGGGTCTATATTTGAACAAACTTGGTATGCAAAAGCCTAGGTTTTGTGGTTTCAGAGCAGGACTTGTTTAAATTGCTGTTTGGTGAATTAACACATTTTATTGGAAGAAACCGTACTGTAACAGTGTTGCCGGGACATAAAATATCATATAATATCTTAGTTTAACATAACTTGCTTGCCTTAAATATAAATACCTTTTATCTTTAAGGTTCCTGTCTAAATGTGATCTACACAGATAAGATTTATCACATTTGTTGATCGCTAGTGGTTTAAATTGAAATGAATATTTAAAAATAAAAATGGCGCACATGCCTCGTGGTTTGATACTTTTAGGTTTGATGTAGGCGGAAGTATACAATGGCGTAAGAACAAGGAGGGGCCTGGAAAGGGGGAAGAGTGGGGGGAACCCAATAATCTGACAGGGTAGGGTCAGAGTATGTTTTGGTCCCCTTCCCCTTACACACAACACTAACCATTATTGAAATAAAAATGTGGCTATTTTGTTTACAAGCAAAAAAAAAAGAAAAAAAGAAAAGGTTCTTCAGAAACTGAAAAATTTCAGTTGGACTCCCCAATATCTGAAATGTACCTACGCCACTCATTTTGCAGACGCTTACAAAACTACTTATGGTGTCAGACCAGTCAGGAAGTACTTCCGGGTCGTAGGGTGCTGAAATAGTTCCTTGAAAGAATCCAAAGTTTCTAGTTTGCATGTGTTTTTCCCAAGATTAGTTTCCTATTTAAATCTAACCTGAGGTTAAAGTAGTATGTCTGTTGTCATGAATAGTAAGTATTTTGCTGTGTTTGTCAGGATTATTTCTTTGGAGAGTATGAGCACAGAGGTTAGGTAGAGATGTGGTTTTGACAGATGTTTATTTCAAAATACGCAGTGAGAATGAATGACGCGAAATGTTGAAAAACTGAATCAGTGTTTTATTCCAGATATGGAACCGTTTGCTAGCCAAATGTGTTTAATACACAGAATAAAAGTGTATTTAAGCGAACGAATGTTGTGGAACTTGTGACTGATCTCCAAATATAGCCTATACTGCATTGTGTTCAATGGGCTGATTTTCACTGGTCTGACACCTGGATGGACAAAATCCATTTTTCTTATTAATGGCCAAATCCAGTTGATTTTTACTGTGAAAGCTTGCAGCTGAGTGAGAGAAAAAAAGCTGATGTTAAATTTACAACAAAACATGTTTTTTTTGTAATTGTAATAGAATGTGTGTGTTTTAGGGTGGAATTTGTGGGTCCTAGTGATTTGGAGTGGCCCTAAAGCACTTTAAGTAGGCTCTCAAGTGTCTTTAAGTGGATTAGTGAACGAATGTTGTGGAACTTGTGACTGATCTCCAAATATAGCCTATACTGCATTGTGTTCAATGGGCTGATTTTCACCGGTCTGACACCTAGATGGACAAAATCCATTTTTCTTATTAATGGCCAATTAATCATGAGTGCACACCTGTGGTGATTTTTTATTGGGAATAAAAAAAAATCTGAATTTTCCGACAACTTTTCAGCTTGTCAGAGAACGCGCTTGAAAAAGCAAGCAATCGCCAGAAAAATACAATCAATGCGATGCCGAGTGCATCTTTTCTGTGCACAGTTGACACGACTGATATATTCGAATGCCCGGATTATGTATACTTGGTCACGACAGTTATATGGCGGTTCCTATTACCGGCTTTGCGGCAACTGAACATAAAATTCAATCAGTAATTATTATACTGGAAATTATAATTATATTTTTAAATAATCGTTATTTGTAACAAAGTTATACTATTCTGCTGTTTATTATAAATACATCGATGGGTTCTTTAGTAAGAAAAAAATCATAAAAATATTGTAAAGAATTCCAAGTCATAAACTCGTTGTTCTTGACGCCTTGTTAAAAGGTACATACATGACCAAGGATTATGGGTATTTATGTTGGCTGAAGAACTGTGACTTTTGGACAACAGAAACGAACAAAACTTGAGATCAAATGCATTAAACATTTGAAATAGGTATTTGTTTCCAAATTTATTTATTGGATGATTGTATCCGTCTACTCAGCCCAGTAAATGTATTATATGGTTTTAGGGTGGGGATCTCAACAGTTTCCAGGTTATGACCCAGCAGTTTCAAGTAATAGCCACACATTTAGTTAAAAAAATAAAAGCCAAAGTTAACGCATCTGAAGGGGTGGGTCTGTCGATTTCTGGTTGGCTACATATATAATTAGACCCATCAAAGGAGGCTCTGTACACTAGTCTGACAAGGTGTGAATATAATTGTCAATTAGCGAACTAATAAGCACTAATTGGCCATCATGTGGGGACTTCACAAGGGGCTCGATGGGATTACAGGATGTTTATTGCAGTCACTGGTCATTGTGGACCAATACAGACAATTATACAATGGGTAAAAAAGCAACACCAATATTTTTAAAAATAAAATAATCGCCATTTTTTCTTTGAAATAATCGACAATATAATAAAATAATCGCAAATGTTGGTAATGTCTACTGACAGCGTGAGCACTGACCCAGAGATTATGTCCCCAGTGATGGGAATAGACCCCAGGACCGATGCTGGTTGAATTCGTCTGTTCATGTCTAGTAAGTATATATATGGTTATAGAGTGGGAATCTCAACTGGGACAATGTTCTTAGGGGTGAAGACAGACTCTTGGGCTGATGCTGTTGGGTAGCTGAATCCGTCTGTTCATGCTCAGTAAGTGTATAGCTGTGGTTCCATAGAAGAAAATATTTTAAGGTTTTTCCCTAAAGTAAGCCCATGTAAACATGTGACCTCTGGGGTGGGGCCAAATTTGAACCCATTGTCTCAATTTGAAGAAACTTGATAGAGGACCATAAGCTTATAGTAAACGCAAAATATTATACCTCTGGCTCTTAGTTTCAAAGAAGAAGGCTTTTAAAGTTTTTCCCTATATAAGTCTATGTAAAACTGTGACCCCGGGGCAGAGCCAGATCTGGCACCAGGGTCAACATTTGAACAAACTTGGTAGAGGACAATAAGCTGATGCTACGAGTTATATATGAGTACTCGGTGCCTTGTGTTTTCAGGGAACAATATAAGTATGTAAAAACTATGTCATCATTTGAACAAACTTGGTAGAGAACTACAAGGTGATGCTACAACAAACATATGAGAGCTCTGTGCTTTGTGGTATTAGAGAAGAAGATTTTTCAAGTTTTAGCCTTTATAAGTCTTATATATTGCAAAAAACTTGCAAAATCACTATAATTTTACAAACTTTGGACTCCCGGCGCACAGCCTTTTTTACCCTGGAGACTTCATTTGAACAAACATGATAGTTAAGGGTTGGTGATCTTTTCTAAAAAAAAGAATTGTCAAAACCTGCCGTGCGGTTCTTGAAAAGAAGGTTTTTTAAGGATTCGACTATTTTTAGTAATAGTGGCAATCTTGGATGTCACGTTGAATCACTTTTAACAAATCTGAAAGCCATTGGCCTAAGGATCATCCATGTGAAGAAATTAATTAACCAAATGGTTTCTGAGGAGTCTGTCGTTTGAAGCAAAAGTTAACGACGACGACAGATGACTAAATGTATCTTTGTATGAAGTTTGTAGGAATATTGGCGAGTTAGAAACAGAGGTTGCTATAAGCCTTAACAGAAATCAATGAAGTGTTAAAATAAGATCAAAGCAAGACGGCCTGAGCTGGACCTGAATTGCTTGCCTCTTAATAGTTAAATAATCTTATAAATTAACAAAGACAGATGGCTACTCAATAATCTGTATCTAATTTTTATTTCATATTTGCGGGGAGGATGGGTAACAGTGCTCAAAAGTCTTGAGTCTGAGCTAAAATTTTAGTGCGGTCGGGAAACACGGGAAACAAACACTCAAGTTTTGGCATTCATGCAGTATTACGGGTATCCACCTTTAAATGATGCAATCTTCACAGTTTTGTAGGTCAACGCTACAAAAATGTCAGTCTGTGGTATTGAAAATATGTTGTGGTATAAATACACTTGATTTTCAAGGACAAACTGTGAATCAACATATTATTATCTTTCACATTTTTACAGTTATTATGGGTTAAAGGTATATACTGGGTGAGATCTGAAAGAAGAATAGGTCTATCATTATTTTAATAAAACTACCATAATGTGTTTTGAGTTTCATATTTACACAGTGCATGATGCATTAAACTTGAGGCCCCATGATCCATATAATTATATGGCACTAACCCGCCTAATAAGGCCATAATAAATTAATTGCTAGTTTCTCATCCAAATTTAGTTCAAAATAGGGGCGGGGAAATTTTATTTTTTATTTTTTATTTTATACGACAAGTGGAAAATGGCCTCGGCACAAGGCACAAGGCAAAAATAGTAAAACATACTACTGAGTATTACACATTTTAATAGTGTTTAATTATTATTATTTTTTTTTTTTTTTTCATGCATGCACATCTAACCCATCTGTGGGTTAAGTAATTGCATGCATATATCTAAACTCTAATTCAAGTATTTCGGTTAAATATGCATCATATCTTACTGTAAATTGTGTAAGATATGCATGCATGCATGTCTGACTTATGTCTAAATTATGTCAGACATGAACAATTTTAATCACATGGAGTCTGTTGATTCTGAAATAAACTACTTACTGAAGTTGATGAATATCCCATCCAAGCTTAAATTCTAAGTCAAACAAAGGGCCAAAATGCTGTAATAAATTAGGCAATCAACAATGGGTGATGTAGAGGGACATAAGATCATCAGTTGTTATGTGTATATGAAGTTCGGGAACAACGCCATAAAAAACTGTTTGAGGAATGCAAATTATGAAAATATGTTTCACGACGCGACGGGACAAAACGCAATGGAACAGGATATGACAAAAATGTGTTACGTGACGGGTCTGGACGTAGCGAACGGCGTGATTCATATTATAGCCCCACTTCATTTTGTTAAAACTGGTGTATAAAAAATATTTAAACTTCAGATAAATTATACTGTACAATATAATTTACCTTATATTAATTTATATGATGCTTTAAGGCTTGTATAAATTTATGTTGTGCGATTGATGATCAAAGCATATTTTTGAATAATTGCATGTACAACTGTTTGCAAATTTGGATGGCATACCCTGGATAAGAGAAGGGCAGATGTCAGACTAACTCTTTTATATAAAAATAGTTCATGCACTAGTAAGCTATATAAAATAGTTCATGCACTAGTAAGCTATATAAAATAGTTCATGCACTAGTAAGCTATATAAAATAGTTCATGCACTAGTAAGCTATATAAATTAGTTCATGCACTAGTAAGCTATATAAAATAGTTCATGCACTAGTAAGCTATATAAAATAGTTCATGCACTAGTAAGCTATATAAAATAGTTCATGCACTAGTAAGCTATATAAAATAGTTCATGCACTAGTAAGCTATATAAAATAGTTCATGCACTAGTAAGCTATATAAAATAGTTCATGCACTAGTAAGCTATATAAAATAGTTCATGCACTAATAAGTAAGCTATATAAAATAGTTCATGCACTAGTAAGCTAAATTTTTAAGCATTTGAAGACAGATAGATAGATTTAACCTAAACTAATTAGTCCAATTATCTATGATTTGGAAACAAATCCAGCCGAGTTGTCTAGTTTTCTAGACCAAACATTTTCATAAATCATAATTAAAATGAAGGAAACATGTTGCTTATGATTTAAGGCATTTGCACTGTTTATATGAAATTAGCAGACAACCCCATTTTTTCTGGATAGAACTAGTACTGCATACCTCTTGCCATCCTTAAGAATCGAGGATTCATGGCTCTATTGTAGGTACATAGGTACTACCATAACAGTCATGTCTAATGTGTAAATACTAAAATTAAAATGACGTCACATCACCCGCCCCATGATATCAGAAGTAGTCAAAACCAAAAAAACTGGCCAAGGCATTATGTGATTTAAGTCAAGTTTCAATCTAAGATCTAAAAGCAACATAGTAGAATTTTTTTGTTTTATTTAAGGAGAAGATAGTTGTAAACTTACAAAATACAAAATAATTGTTTTTTTACGAAATTCAATAGCAATACAAAAAAGTACCGTTGCATGTGATTGAACTCGTAGTCCACACTAAAATTACACTTGCAGGTAACAACAGACGAGCACCGCACATTACCAATTGAGCTTACATGAGAAATTTACATGATACAAAACATAAAAATTATAAAGATCAAAACATAATACACTAAAGGATGAATCATCATCATCATCATCATCATCATGTCAAATGAGCATCAGAAATGTAAATACTGCGGTCCCAGCTATGTTTATGAACAATATTTTTTTTTTTTTTTTACAAATTCAAGAATTTTTTACTACAGATTTATTTTAAGGTTCCATGCATCCATTTCACTAATAAAATCAGATTGTTTGCCTACTCAATACTCTACGTATGGACAGTGTTCCTTTAAGTTCAATTGAATTGAATTGGATTTTATAGTCGCACCAACAATAAGGTCATATGCCGACTTTCCAGCTTCCACTGGTGGAGGAAGACCCCCTCCGGGCAATTTTCGTGCATGGGCGGGCACCTGGGTAGAACCACCGACGTTCCGCAAGTCAGCTGGATAGCTTCCTCACATAAAGATTCCTAGGCCCCTGAGGGATCGAACCTACAGCGGTGAGGGGCAAGTGATTGCAAGTCAGAGACTCTAACCACTCGGCCACGGACGCCCGTCTTTAAGTTCAAGTATAAGTAAGAAAGATTATAATTATATGAGCGCTTCATATACGATTCATACTTTCATCTATTTATTCAGTAGCGTTCATTGAAGTCATACCAAATGAAGTAGGATGAGGAAAACCTGGCAGCATCAGCAGGTATTCAAACCCTTCAAAACTTTTGCAATAGTAACCATTCCAATGTCTACACTGGACATATTAAAAGGTCATATTACCAAGTAGGAACCTCTCATACATCTTCGTTGATAATATAATTTTCCTCAAACCGCTTGAAGTACAAATTGCTTTAATGATAAGTTTATAAAATAGTTTTGTCTGGAAATGACTGGACTATTATAAGTTTCTGTTGCATCATAAATCATTAAAAAGTATATTTTGTATATTACGTAAAAAAAAATCATTCTAGAATCCCTTTACATGATCATTTTGACATTTCTGACCAACTTTCCCCCTTACATAATCTCACTGATGGGTTTTTCATGCATGCATATCTAACCCATCTGTGGGTTCAAGGTAATCCAAGTATTTGGGTTAAATATGCGTACATATCTTACTGTCAATTGGGTAAGATATGCATGCATTTTCAGTAAAAACAAGGGCCATAACTCTGGTGTTACTAATCATATCTGGCTGGTTTTCAAACTCATCCATTAAGCTCATCCGAGCTTTCATTGATATAAAGACACTGGCAAAGTTTTGTAAAGATCCGATAATAATGAAGTCCCTATCGCATAAAAAAGTTCAAAGAATTTATTACTACAGATTTATTTGGGTCTAGACTCATGTTTTCATGCATCCATTTCACTAATAAGAACAAGATTTTTTGCCTACCGTTTACATTAACAGCAAAATTACACTACAAAACCTTGTATCAAAACCAGGTGTTCAGGTGACATGATAATATATATGTGCCAATTAAAAGTAAAGCTTTTTTCACGGGTTTTAAAAAATACCCACGTTTGAATATGCGTAAAATCATTTATGCGTTGGTAACTCTTAATTCAAAGCTCCAGTTTCGGGGTTTGGCCTAGCTGGTTAAGTCGGTTATAGTGTATCTATAGAAAAAAGTATGATAATGAACCTTTGGAAACGGCCGAGCACGACACATACGAAATATTGCAGTCTCGGTTTGATTGAAACTGTTCATGAGCGGTAGTGTAATATGCTAGCTACCGCTCAAGCCCTCTAGCCCCGGGTGGAGCAAGAACTTAATATTCATAAAATCAATAGTACACAATTTAAACCATCCCGAAGATGGCATGCATACGGTGGTGGACATGGAGTCATATGTTTCTCAAAATATGTGAGTTATATATACCTCGTCATCAGTAGGTTTAGAAACAGTGTACAATGATGTAAAATGTGCCTGTTGTTGGCAGAATAGCTACTTTAAGGTCAAGTATAAGTACCGAAGATTTAATATATGAACGCTTCACATATGGTTCATACTTTTATTTAGTTACTCAGTAGCATCTAATGAAGTCATACCGCATGAAGTACGTAGGATGAGGAAAACCTGGCAGCATCAGCAGGTATTCAAACCTTAATTAGACCCTTTGCATAACTACTTGTTACCATACAAGCTTTTGCAATGGCGAGTCAATAGTAACCATTTAAACGTTTACACTGTACGTATTAAAAGATCATTTTACCAACCTCCCATATAGTATCTTGATTGATAATTTCATTTAATATAAGTACGAAAGACATGTACGTGGACGTCTATTCAAGCAAGTTTGTTTTTTCTCTCACGATGAGCCTCACGGTCTACTTAATCACAAATTTACACAAAAAAGAAAAACTTCATATCTTGAAATCAAAACTGAATTAAACCATTAGTTATAAATCCTGTTCCTCTCAGATCTCAAATATAAATGCAGCTATGCACACATGTTAAACAAATAACTGAAAATTTAACACACCTGCTGAAAAATGGCGACTGAAATAATGGCTATGAGTCATGCAACACGCCTCAAGCGGATTGATATAAACTTGCAGGTGGATAACTCTTACTTTTTCCGTTGTAGAGATCTCAATTTTGGTTAACCTACAAACAAGCATCTCTAACTGAAAGACACTTCAAAAAAAGATAAAATATCTTAAACAAGTAATTTGAACCCTGTCAAGACTATCTATGCGTGGTTTAAGATTTTATTTTAAAGAGACAAACCGCAATTTCGGGATCAGCAATGTCGAGTGTTGAAAGAAGTGTACGTCAATTATTCAGTGTCATTTTTACTTTAAAGCCCTGGACACACACACTGCAGTCTACAAATCTGATTTATACATTTTCATGCATCAAAACAAACATACACTGTAGACTGTCTTCATTTGTTCTCCCTTTAAGCCCCATAATTATATGTTATTGAAAAATGTAGGCCATATCTCCTTGAAAAGGCTAACAATATAACATTTTTAAGAAAATCAAGGGCTGTAACTCAGGTGTTAAAGGTCCAACATAGCTTGTTTTCAAACTTGTCCGAGCTTTTGTTAATATTAACAATCTGGTAAAGTTTGATAAAGATCAGATTAAAAATGAAGGCCCTATCGTATTAATGAGGCAAAAGTTAACAGATGGACAACTCCTCAGACATCAGTTAGAAGAGGTTATGAAGAAATAGCACGGACAAGATTTTTGGGTGAAAATATTCGCCATAACTCCCCCAAAAATCATCAAACCAGAATGAGATGATGTTATACATATCTCATCTTCATAGGTATGAAAGCACTAATTATTTTCCCCATAGACACCAATGTTAAAGTGTCACAAATTAATGATTTGCTGCAAATTCAACTCAAGTATGGATAATGCAGCAGTGTAATGTTCATATAGAAAACTATTTTTCCACTTGAAAAATCACCATAAAACGTGGGGTCACAAGACATGTAAGAAAGTTCTTGTTTGTTTACTAAACAGGTCAAGGGTACAGCTGTTTTTATTGATCGACTGTTTTCATTGCTCACAAAGTGTAAGCATAGAGTCGAAATTTCGAAAATGTTCATCAGTGATCCAGTAAAACCTATTAATACGCTTCTTAAACATATAACCACAAAATCAAATAGAAATGGGCAGTTTTCCCCTACTTATAATGCCCGTTTCCATCGAAAAAGGAGGGATTACTTTTTATTTTAGGAACTACATTCGACTACACCTTGGAGGTTTACATGTAATTGGTAGTGGTAAACCTTCATACTGATGCCTCTCATAAGTTTCTTGAATATCAATCAATTGGTTATGGAGAAATATATAGCACAGACAAGATTCTGGACTGATCGACCGACCAACAACGTGACCTCTACTTTCCCATGCATTAATTGAAGCAACTGATTTGTAATTTTTTTTTTCTTATTTTGGTATTCCCCGTAAGCTTATTCTAACAATTTTGTCTAAGTAAAATCTCTTTATACAAACTTTGGACTTTTTGGGTTGTCAGCCAGTTTTTATCCCCGGGGAGACAAAAGACACACAAAAGTTGATACTTTAGTACTGCGATTAAATACGGTTCTTGAGCAGATGTTTTAAGGTCTGAACTGCCTATTTCAGTAATATTGGCCTTTTTGAAGGTATTGTTTGACCTATTTTTTCTTTTATAAAGTACCATATACCCCTGTATAAACACTTCCCCTTCATAAACGTAACACCCCCTTATCAAAAAGGAGAGGTGAGTCATTTATATAAGGCCATAAAAAAAACACAATAATTTTAAACAAAATACACTTTCCAGTAGCCCGAGATGAGATCTCGTTAAAATTAGAACTAGAAGTCCATGTCATTGTCAAGTTATATTGTGAAGTAGTAATATTCACTTCTTACATACTTCACATTTATTTGAATTAATGTCATTAACAGTGGGGTTCAATGCATGTCGTAGAGGAGACCGGATGTGACCTATATTTCGTTCAATTAATGTATGTCACAGCAACCTGAAATTTTGCACATGATGCTAGATGCAAATAAGGAACATTATGTTGAAGTTTGGTGAAAATCTTGCAAGAAAGAACAAGATACACATGTTCTAGTGAAAACCGGATGTGACTTACCGGTATATTTCATCCACAGTACGTCACATTTTACACATGTTTGATGCATATAAAAAACATAAATTCTGTTAAAGTTTGGTAAAATTCTGTAAGAAGCAAGATACGCATGTTGTAACAAAGACCGGATGTGACCTATATTTCATCAAAATTTTGACACACGGTACGACGCATAATTATAAGGAACATTCCGGTGGTGTTTGTTGAAATCTTGCAAGAAAGCAGCAAGATATGCATGTCGTAGCGGAGACTTGACGTCACCTATTATACGGTCATTGTAGGTCACAGCTACCCAAACATTTCAGGGCCTCCTCTGGGATTCGCAAATGGATCCAAATGAGACAAAATAATAAAAGTGGCGATAAAAAAATAACTTTGGCGAATGTGATTGGTGAAAGAAATTGAGTAAAATATTTTTTAAAATAAAATTTTATGATTATAATTATTACTAATTGCTTTATTCATAAATAATTTCGAAAATATTATATGCTATCTTTGAGCCAATTATGGCTGCAGTGTCTCCAATTTGGCTCCAACTTTTATCACTTGGCGAAATTGGTTGCGAAAGGAAAAAAATGGCCAGAGGAGGCCCCGCATTTGCACATTAGATGCAAATAAAAAACATTCTATTGAAGTTTGATCAAAATCCTGCAAGAAAGAAGCAAGATATGGATGTCGTAGTGGACGTGGCATATATTTCGTCCAAAGTAGGTCACAGCAACCCGAAATTTTGCACATGACGTTAGATGCAAATAAGAACAATTTTGATAAAGTTTGATGAGAATCTTGCAAAGAAGCAAGATATGCATATCATAGTGGAGACCGGATGTGACCTATATTTTGTCCAAAGTAGGTCACAGCAACCCGAAATTTTGCACATGTTAGATGCAAATAAGGAACAATCGCTACATTAATTTTGTTCATTATGTCTACTTTGTATTTAATTCAATTAATCCAAAGTAATTCACAGTCACTCAAAATTTTGCACATTATATAGGATACATATAAAATTCTGGTGGCGTCTGATCAAAATTCTGCAAAAGAAGCATGATACGCATGTCGTAGCGGAGACCAGACGTGACCTATATTTGGTCAAAAGTAGGTCACAGCGACATAAAATTTTGCACATGATGTTAGATACCTATAAGGAATATTCTGATGGTTTTTGATGAAAATTCTGCAATAAAGAAGCAAGATATACATGTTGTAGCGGAGACTGGACGTGACCGTTATTTCGTCCAAAGTAGGACACAGCAACACACAATTGTGCATGGGATGTTAGATGCATATTTTGGTGAAAATCCTGTAAAGAAGGAGAAAGATACGCATGTTGTAGTGGAGACCAGATGTGACCTATTTTTTGTCCAAAGTAGGTCACAGCAAACCAGAATTGTGTACGTGATATTAGATGCATTTAAGGAACATTCTGGCGAAAATCCTCAAGTAATGAAGAAGATATATAGAAATGAAGTGAGATGAATGGACTATATACCAAAGGTTGTTTGATTGGTGTTTTACATTATTTTTAGCACATGTAATTATATAATTATGACGGTCGACTTTGATGTGGTACTCACTGAGGCAGACCACCCCATTTTTCCTGGGTAGAACCAGTACTATATCCCGCCATCTGTATGACATTTTGTCACTTGACAAGTCAAACTCCAAGTGGGATTTGAACCTGCAGCGGTGAGAGGCAAAAATATTTTAGATATAGCATCTTTACTATCCTGGCCACAGATGTGCCTGACTAACAATTGAATTGGGTTTTTATATATATAAGGCGCACCAACACATGAAAAAGTTATATGGCGCCTAAAAGGCATGAACATGCCAGGCTCATCTTCCATGTACATCGAGATAAATTATGGAAAATGGGCCTAGAACCTTCTCACCCTGAACTGCAGAGTTGCTGCAAATTCTATCGTAGAAACTCTATTTACCCTGGAGCCACGTTATTGTTTTTCTGCCACTGCTCTTATGATGCGAGCAAGATGGCACCTGAAACAATGCAGGGATCATAATGAAGACCTTTAATGAACATGAACAAAAAATGATAAAATGAACATGAATTTGGGGGGATTCTATCCCTCTGCCTACCCCTCCAAAGGGATCTGCAGTGGCCGTAATCTTTGCCCCGTGACCAAACTGGGCCCCCGGCAACCACACGGGGCTCCTGACTAACAAAGGAACAACTAACAAAGGAACAAACAAACTGGCATACACACACCCAGACGACACTGTGATCGCTAAGTCTGACTCAACAACAAGAGGCCCAAGAGGGCATGTGGACGTTATACTGGCTAAAGTTAAAGTTTATGTATAAGGGGACATAACTCTTTCAAAAATCATTCAACCGGAACATGGCGATGACATACGCAACTAGGCTCGGTACTCATCATTCTTGCCAAGTTTCGCTGAAATCCTGCCAGAGGTTTAAGAGAACTAGTCTGTTCAAAGTAAGTGTATTAAAACCTTTAAGGGCTCATAACCTTTAAGGGCTCATAACTCTGCAGCCCCGTGTGGTTCCCGGGGGCCCCCGTTTGGTCACAGGGCAAAGAATAGGGCCACTGCAGACCCCTTTGGAGGGGTAGAATCCCCCCAAATTCATGTTCATTTCATCATTTTTTGTTCATGTTCATTAAAGGTCTTCATCCTGATCCCTGCATTGTTTCAGGTGCTACCTCGCTCGCATCAAAAGAGCAGTGGCAGAAAAACAATAAACGTGGCTCCAGCGTAAATGGAGTTTCTACGATAGAATTTGCAGCAACTCTACAGTTCAGGGTGAGAAGGTTCTAGGCCCATTTTCCATATTTTATCTTGATGTACATGGAAGATGAGCCTGGCATGTTCATGCCTGTTAGGTCCATATAACCTTTTCATGTGTTGGTGCGCCTTAAAACCCAATTCAATTCATAACTCTGCCAAAATTCATTCAACCACAATATGGCAATGACAGGTGCAACTAGGCTTGGTACTGATCATCCCCACCAAGATTCGGTGAAATCCAGAAAGGAGTTCAGAAGAGACTAATCTGGACAAAGTTTGTCTATTAAAACCTTTAAAGGGCCATAACTCTGCCAAAAATCATTGAACCGGAATATGTCGATGATATGCATAATTTCGCTCGATATTTATCATCCTTGTCAAGTTTCGTTGAAATCCAGCCAGGGGTTCAAGAGAACTAGCCCTTTAAATGTTTGTGTATCAAAATCATTTAAAGGGCCACAACTCTGCAAAAAAACTGTACACCGGAACGCGATGATAATATGCACAACTAGGCTTGGTGCTGATCATCCATGCAAAGTTTCACTGAAATCTGGCAAGGGGTTTAGGAGAACTAGTCCAGACAAAGTTTGTATATTTAAAACCTTCAAAGGGCCATAACTCTGCCAATAATCATTCAACCAGAACACAGCGATGATTTGCACAACAAGACCAGGAACTGATCATCCCTAAAAAGTTTTGTTTAAATCCGGCCGTGGGTTCAGGAGAACTAGTCAGGACGAAGTTTGTGTATTAAAAGCTTTAAATGGCCATAACTCCGCCAAAATCATTCAATCAGAACACGGTGACGATATGAACAACTAGGCTTGGTACTGATCATCCCTGAAAAGTTTCACCGAAATCCGGCCAAACAAAGGCACTTTCGTCTTAATGAGGCCAAAATATAGCATATTTCAGAAAATCAAGGGCCATAACTCCAGTGTAAATGGTCCGATCTGGCTGGTTTTCGAACTTGTCCAAGCTTTCATCGATATTAACAATCTGATAAAGTTTGGTAAGATTGGTTGAAAAATGAATGCCCTATCATCTTAACAAGGCAAAATATAGCATTTTTAACTAAATCAAGGGTCGTAACTCGATTGTTACTGGTCCGATCTGGCTGGTTTTAGAACTTGTCCGAGCTTTCATTAATATTAACAATCTGTTAAAGTTTGGTAAAGATCGGATGAAAATAATGAAGGCCCGACATTCTTAACGAGGCAAACTATAGCATTTTCAAACTATATCAAGGCCCATAACTCTGCTGTTGCTGGTCCAATCTGGCTGGTTTTTGAACTTGTCCGAGCTTTCATTGACATTAACAATCTGGTAAAGGTTGGTAAAGATCGGATGAATAATGAAGGCCTATCGTCTTAACGAGGCAAAATATAGCATTTTTAACTAAATCAAGGGCCGTAATTCCGCTGTTACACATCCGATCAGGCTGGTTTTCAAACTTGTCCGAGCTTTCATTAATATTAACAACCTTCACAAATGAAAGCCCAATCGTCTTAACAAGGCAAAATATGGCATTTTCAAACCAAATCAAGGGCCATAACTCCGCTGTTACTGATCCGATCTGGCTGGTATTTGAACATGTCCGAGCTTTCATTGACATTAACAGTCTGGTAAAGGTTGGTAAAGATCGGATGAAAAATGAAGGCCCTATCGTCTTAACGAGGCAAAATATAGCCTTTTTAACTAAATCAAAGCAAACATATATGGACCGTACCCCACCCACTTTTGTTTTAACCAACAAATTAATTCAAGATGAAAAAATATGTTCTAATGATCAACTTTTTTTAAAACATGTATATGTCAAGGTCCTATGACATTTCTTTCAAAACAAGTACAAAAATATATATGTCACCAGGCTTCTAATGATTTTTTATTAAAAATTCTTTAAATTACACCCATGTTGGGAGTTATTTTGACATTTTCAATGTAAAATACTGTACACACATGGAGATCGGAAATAAAATTAGCTCAGTATCTACTTTTATAAATGTATTCCACTACTGAAAAACAAAAATTCTATAGCAAAAGGATAAATTCTACTAGCCATACCCCCTATTTTGTTGACAACTAAAAATGATCACAAATGAAGGGAAAAATATGTAAAAAAAAATTTGCTTAAAATTTGGTATGTTACCATCTTAAATCCTACATTATATCCATATCTACTAGAATGGAAAAAATGAAACAATTCTGTTGTCAAATAAAACTATGATTTAAACAAGAGGCCCAAGAGGGCCTGTGGATGCTCTACTGACTCAAGATAAAGTTTATGTATAAGGGGCCAAGAGAACTAGTCAGAACAAAGTTTGTGTATTAAAACCTTTAAAGGGCTATAACTCTGCCAAAATCATTCAACTGGAACACGGTGACTATGTACAACTAGGCTTGGTACTGATCATCCCTGCAAAGTTACAATGAAATCAGGCCAAATGAAGGCCCTTTCGTCTTAATGAGGCCAAGATATAGCATATTTCAGAAAATCAAGGGCCATGACTCCGATGTAAATAGTCCAATCTGGATGGTTTTTGAACTTGTCCAAGCTTTCATTGATATTAACAATCTGATAAAGTTTCTTTAAGATCGGATGAAAGATGAAGGCCCTATCGTCTTAACAAGGCAAAATATAGAATTTTAACTAAATCAAGGGCTATAACTCCACTGTTACTGGTCCAATCTGGCAGGTTTTCGAACTTGACCGAGCTTTTATTGATATTAACAATCTAGTTAAGTTTCATAAAGATCGCATGAAAAATAAAGGCCCTATCAACTTAACTAGGCAAAATATAGCAATTTTAATTAAATCAAGGGCCATAACTCATCTGTTACTGGTCCGATCTGGCTGGTTTTCGAAACTGTCTGAGCTGTTATTGATATAAACAATCAGCTAAAGCTTTTTAAAGATCAAACGAAAGATGAAGGCCCTATCGAATTAACGAGCCAAAATATAGCATTTTTAACTAAATCAAGGGCCATAACTCCGCTGTTACTAGTCCAATCTGGCTGGTCTTCAAAATTGTTCGATCTTATATTTATATAAACAATCTGGTAAAGTTTGGTAAAGATCGAATTAAAGATAAATGCCC